>RJWM01002418.1:0-94704 GCA_004363535.1 Dasyprocta punctata
ATAAAATGGAAAATAAGCAAAATGAAAAACCTGTTTAATCTAATTAAATATACACAAAACACCCAGTTTTATTATGATAACAGGCTACAGAATTTACCCATATATTTTTGGGCAAAAACATTGCATATGTATCCAATGTGAGACACTCAATGATAAGGTCAATAAACAGTTCAGGCAATCCTTACACGAGTTGCTTCCAGAAGCGCTATTAAACTAACAGTTCATGGATGATGGCGAATTTGAGTTGTACTTTGAGTACTGGATATGTGTGATAAATGTGGAGGCACAGTGATTTACGATCAGATCAGGGAGTAAAAAAATTTTGATTATTGTGACATATTTATCAGGCTAAAATGACAGGTTGTTCTGAGGCTGTGGGAGGTTTTGTGGAGAGCAATTTTGATGAAATTTGTAGATTGAGAATGTTATTCTTGTTTGTATAGCAGCATACTTTGGAAAGGAGATGATTCTTACAAGAATCCAGATAAAAGAGACCCTGCAGTGGGCTAAGAAGCTACTCAGAAAAGCAAGATCTTGGATTGAAGATTGTAAGGAAGAAGAAACACAAGAGTAAGACTGACAGTTCTTGTCATCGCAAGACATTGTGACTGTCAGAATTGCCTTTCAGGACTCTACTTTAGAGCACACGGGCTCCAGAGCTAAGAGAACAAACTGTTGATCAGGTGTTTCCAGGTGTTTCCCCATGGGTTGCTTCAGGATCAATTATTCATTTAAAAATGAGACATCCCCATATATAAACCTTTACAATGAGAAAGCTTCTATGACTTCAGCATATCATATAGCAAAGAATGATGGAACACTTTCATTCTAGTATTTCCTGCTAGTGATTCCTCTGAAGGTCCTACAGAAAATTTTTGGTAAGTCTGTTCATACATAAATGCACATACACAAACACATGCACACATGGTAAAATATCTTTTAGTCAGAAAATATTATAGACTTCTTCTGCACACAGCATATGTCTTCTTTTCCATGAGGATTTTGACAGTTGCTTTTCCAGTAAAGTACAATGCAGTGTTGCACACATTCCTCTTGTTTCAGCCTTCTTAAATTGAGAGTCATGTAGTAATTATTCATTTTTATAATTTCCTTTACACATATGCTCCTTCTGACACTCCCACACAAATAATGCTTTCATCTTACCTGCTCAGTTTTCTTACAAGTTACTTGAAGAGTTCTGATAATAGTGTAAAAACTTTGTTATTTGTCATTGTTTCTTTTTGATGCTGATAAGCAAAGTTTGGATGCTCAGAGTGAGATGTTGATCAAAGGGTACAAACTTATAAGATGAACATATTCTTGGGATCTAATGTACAGTAAGTGTGGTGATTATTATGTTAATTAATTTGGTTGTGATAACCATTACACAGTGTATATGTATACCAAATCTTGTTGTAACTCTTGAATGCATAGCCATTATTTTTAATTAAATATTTTAATATTAAAAAGGTTGCTTTTCTCTGTTTTCAAAATGCATTTACTCATGTAGTTCTAGCCACATCGTTGTACTTTAGTCTTGCAGTGAAGCTGAGAATAAATAAATTTGCATGTTCTGAATGTCTGGCCACCAGAGCTGTTATCAACAATAGATATCATTGCCATAATGACATCTTAGTTAATCTCAATTATGGGCTGTATGTTCCAGTATGATTTCAACCCATGACAAGTTCAATGGCTTAGTCAAGGCTCAGAATGCACAACTTGTTACCAATAGGAGGAACATTTCCATCTTTCAGGTGCAAGATCCTATGAACATCAAATGGGCTGATTTTGATGCTAAATACATTGCCAAATCTGCTGTTGTCTTCACTGCCATCAAGAAATCCTGGGCTTCCATGAAAGATGAAGCTGACAGGGTCATTATCTCTTCCTCTTCTGCTGATGCCCACATATTTGTGATGCTTATTAACTGTTAGAAGTACAACAAGGTGGTTAGATATGTCTTCCATAATTACTAACTACTTAGCCTTCCTGGCTGAGGTCACCCCTGACAATTTAATCCTGTTAAATAAGTTAAATGTAACACATACAGCAAATAAATTTCTAGGTGAAAAAAATAGACAAACTTTAGAACTCAGTGTGGTCAGATGGTTGTACTTGATTGAGTTATGAAATATACACACAGAAAAGCTTCCTAAGATTTATAGTGCTGAACCATATATTCCCATACTACCAGTTTTACAGTATATGCAGCCTTTGCTAAATTTTGCAGACTCTACAAAAAGCTGTGTAAATATAACACTCAAATAATTACTTCATGTGCAGTACAAATGCCATCATATTCATTTGCCATTTTCATGGTGGCTTGTCTTTTCTACATTTTATTATTCATTTATGACAACCATTATAGGCCTTTCACATTCTATCTTGCTCTCTGGAGATATATTTATGGTTATTATAGGGCTCTTATGAGAAGACCCAAAGATAGTTAGTTCAGAAACCTTGTGAAATGCTACATTAGTACAGGGATTGCCTGGCAGTAAAAAATCTGAAGTTGTTTCAGAGTTCCCCTTGATGAAGATTAAAAGGCAAGTTTCTCCTGGTGAGGTCTCATTTTCACCCCCAGAGAACCACCTTCTTTTTGATATGGAGGTTCGAAAGCATCAGTTATCACAGTTCTGCAAATAAGAGTTCCTTTGGAAAGGTCACAAGGGGAAAGCAAGAAAGGATTTGGAATCCACAGTATACACAAACAGATTTGTGAATTCAGTTTATAAATCTTTTGCAGAACTTTTCAAAGAATGTAACAGTGAAAAGATGTGTGGTGCATGGGAACAGAAATCACAGTATCTCATCTGGCAAAATGTACACATTTGGTTCTCTACTTACCTGAATGACATTGCTGTAGCTTTTAGATGTAAACACCTCAATGGAAGGACCATAGAATGCATCATTACTTAGGTATTCTAAGAAGCTAGTGCAATGTTTGACGCATATTAGTTCTTAGGCAGGGCCCGTGCAAAACTTTTCAGTGATTTTTAAGTAAGTTTATTCTACCTTGAAGGGTTTTTTTTTCAATTAAGAAACCCAGTTTTTCATAAGAGTGTTATAACTCATAATCCACATGAAAATGTCAATTATTCCAAATACCTTCTGATCTTTTAATTGGTCACATTTTCTTTTATTCATAAAGTTATTAAATTATTTCCATGAAAATGACGTACTGTCATTGTGTTCTCTAAATCCCACTAATTGATTATAATATTGAAAATTTGGAAATTAGCTTAATGTTAGAATTTATGCTAAGTCATTGATTCCAAATGTAAAGTACTATTTTTATCAGTTGAATAATGAATGTTTATAGTAATCCACAGGGGACAAAAGGTATCTTTGAGACATATTTCAATTTTTACTTGAGAAACAAAAAGGTTTGTTCCTCAAGGAAAAATGTTTGTTTTCTCATTCACCATTTTTTCCAGTTAAAAAGGTGACATAAAGATGAATCAGTACATTTCTTTAAATCTCACACATAATTTGATGTCAGGTTTTAACAAATGTCACATTACTGATAAAAAAATACTTTGATCGGGAGGCTGAGGTAGGTGGAGCGCTGTGAGTTCGAGGCCAGCTTGGGCTACAACGCGAATGCAAGACCGGCCTGAGCTACACAGTGCGACCCTGCCTCAAAAAAACAGGCTCAGCAGCTTACACGCCTGTCAGTCAGGCACGGGGTTGTGAGTTCAATCCCCAGTGCCGAAAAAAAAAAAAATACTTTGAGAACTATAGACATATTGACTGCATTTAAAACTGGAATTATTCACATGGGTACTAAGAAGAAAACTGGATAGAAAAGCATATAAATGACAGATTTTGCTTGAATTCCAACTCAGCTACTTCCTAGCTACAAACTATATATTATTCCTTGCCTAATGTTACTCATATTACTATTTTTGGGGGGTGGGATACTGGGGATTGAACTCATGACCTTGTGCCTACCAGGCAGGCATTACTCATATTATTAATGGAAATTTTTAAAACTTCACAGGATCACTGTGAAATTTTAGTAGAAAAATACTATGAACTCAAGAATGGTGACAGTAGCAAGATTTTGTTCTAAAAATGATGTATTCTGGATGAATAGATATTTATCACTTTTGCAAGAGACCTTTGGCGGATAAATAAAGTAAAATCCATGTGGTCCTTATGCATAAGTTTTTGGCACAGATCAAGATATGAGGCCTGGTGACTCATTGTAGTTCTTCATGTATTGTGCACATGCCACATTTTTAACCATTAAATAGTACATCTGCGTCATTTTAACATTGTGTGCAATCTATACACATATTTTGCAAATACCCAACCATTATATCCATGATCATTCCTTACAATTGAATATTTCCTTGTAACATTCAAACCATGAAGTTTTGGTTTGAATTATTTATTGTGTGTTAACATCTCTCTGGTCACATCTTGTTTTTTTAGTTATTGTTGTCATCTGATCAGTGCTACTTTAGAATGTCCTTAGGGCCTATAAGGAAACAAAGAGAATTGGCCCCTCAAGGATAGTGTTACGATGAATGGTAAAAAAGCAAAAGCAATAATTCAAAACAAACCAGGAAAAATAATTTTTGTGTGATGAGGTTCGAATCAAACCAGTACATTACTTTGTGCTCTATTAATTGCATTTCTATGAGTCATATTTGACTATTACAAGACTTTGACAAAGAAAATGGTTGTCCAAGCACCAGAATACAGGGACTCTTAATGTGCTTGGGACACAGTTGCCTTTTTGTTTTTCTCTATTTGCTTTTTGTGTATAACACAAGACACAGTCAATGCTTGGGAATTTCGTTTTAACTCAGCACAAATCTCTTAAATAGACCATGCTTGTTCTGGTAATGTGCACACTGGCCAGGTATCCGGCAGCTTATGTCAGTCCTCTTAGTTGTGTTAGCTACCTTTAAGTGCAGCTCCCAGCAAGATGAAATGACCTGGGACCAATTAATTGAAAAAGAAAAAAATGTGGTTAATGCCATTGGGAGTGATTAACCAAACTAGCTATGCATCAATTGCAGATGGCCAGAAGCACTGCTTGCCAAACGGAGTTGGCTACACACAAAGAAGAACATATTGTTCAAACAGCAGGATTTATGAAGAATATAGAAATTCTAGCAAAGTGGGCATGATCAGGTACCATGTTATCCAAATGTTATAAAGGTCAATGGTTCTCTTATAACTTATTTATTTGCTGATTGTTGTGTATATGCCCAACAGGTACATTTTATAACTCATTGAAGATTTACAAAATAATATGGTTCTGAGCCTTGTAGATCTCTTGAAAATAACCACACTAGAAAATTAAGTACTTGTAGTCTAATTTTGTGTGCATTTTTAATTAAGTTAAGAATGGTTTTGACTTCACACACATGTTGAAAACTTTATTACCCAATTTGTTATCTTTGTAATTTATTATTCTCCAACAGTGAAAGGTTTTTTGCTTTAACCAAAGACATACCACAGTTTATACTTGAGTAAACTTTAAGTTTATTTCTTCTTTTGAAAGTGATCTGAATTAATCTCTAGGTTTCATACATTACATTACGTGTTTACAGATAGTTCCGAACTTCTCTTGATTGCAATAGGACTTCCATACAACTCTCAGTAAGCCAAGACAAGGACATTTCACTGGAATTACAAACATATCTTTTTTTTTTTTTTTTTTTTTTTTTTGCGGCACTGGGGATTGAACTCACAACCTTGCACTTGCCAGGGCAGGCGCTTAAGCCGCTGAGCCAAACTCCCCAGCCCTGGTTTATTTGAGGCAGGGTCGCACTATGTAGCTCAGGCCGGCCTTACGCTCGCGTTGTAGCCCAAGCCAGCCTCGAACTCACAACGCTCCACCTACCTCAGCCTCCCGAGTGCTGGGATTAAAGGCGTGCGCCACCACACCCGGCTTACAAACATATCTTTAACGTGGTTTTTTTTGAGAGCAATCTTTTGCTTTTCTATGTCCTGAAAGGAGACATTTTTTATTAGTGTTCTAAAGATTACATTGATTCTGCACTTGAACATTCAAGTTAGTGATTTAATGATAATGGATAAGAAATGGGGCAGACTAGGCTGCAGGTAAATATTACAGAGCAAATAAAACCATGATATAATACTGCATTCCTTTGTGATACTTAATACCTCACTAACATCTCCCAAGGCTATTTATCAATTAGGTATCAGATATAAAATCTACTTGTTCAACTACATTTTCCAATATATTCTGTTACTAAATCATTTTTCATGAAACTAGACCCTCAATATTAACAAATAGTTCTCTGTAATAATTTTTTTTTTTTTTTTGGCACTGGGGATTAAACTCACAAACTCGCGCCTGCTAGGCACTTAAGCCACTGAGCCAAACTCGCAGCAATAATTGTTAAGAAGATAACCAGTATGCCTACAGTCACACTAAGGTTGGAAAATGACATGGGGATATATTTTCATCTCAGCTAAGTTATGCTTTCTGAAACTGACATGAGTAATATCAAAAGATAGTTTAGAGCCAGGGATTTACCTCAACGGCACAAGCGCCTGACTGGCAAGTGCAAGTTCATGAGTTCGATTCCTGGTGCCAAAACAAACAAACAAAATAAAATAAAATAAAAGATAGTTTACATAGTTGCACAATGATTTTCAAGATAAGTAATCTAAATGTCTAATGCTTAACACTTTCAACCAGGTACTCAAAGTTGTCATTTGTGTTTCATTTTCTCCTATAGTACCATAATGTTACTTTAATTTAAAATGGACAAGTAGCATGTTTATAATAGACTATTGAATGTGTAGAAATTCAATTTGATGTATTGCAGTCTGAAACATGAGAAAAGTATACATAATTTCTCCAAAAACAGAAAGAAAGTATATTTCTGAAAGGATGAAAAAATTGGCAACAATTGTGCCAATTCAAAGGATGTCACAATACATGCATGTAAAATACAAAACTTTGTTACATAGAAGTTGATTCATTTCTGTTTTGAGTACTGTTTCATTAACTTGGTGGGAAATTTACAGTCAAATTTTTCAGGGTTTTCCATACCAACTAGGTTGCATCTTTCTAGGACACTAAATTATTTCAAAAGACTTGATGAAAATCTCCTACTCTTAGGTCATTTGACCATTGATACTTCTAGAAACATTTACTATGCTCTTCTAATAGTTGTGGTCCAGCAGCTTTCTGTTTCTCCAGTGCCCTTGAGATACTAGTATCTGTGTAAATATGAGTTGAATTACCCCACATAACCAACTGTCAAGGTTTTTTTGTGTTTGCTTATTTCATGAATTTCTGTAAGATTTTATTTCCTCTGAGCGCTTTGAATAAAAAAATGAGAAGATGTCTCTTTCCTGTGGTTACTTTTCTATTCTATCTTTGCTGAGAGATTTTCTCCTTATCTTTTTTGAGGGGCTAAGTATGCAGTAGAAGCAACTGTTTTCTAATGATTCTGAGGAAGACTTTTTTTTAAATGCATGTTGATTGTGTTACAGCTCTGGGAATATTTTTAGGTTGTATCCTATTTCAAACTTCACACATCTCTTCCTTAAGCACACAGCTGAAAAACTGTATTAGAAAAACGAGAAAGAGAACTAGAAGAAAAAAATATAACACCAGTGAACATCTCTGAATTCTGTTCCATCGTATCACTATATTCAGTATTGTTGTATTCAGGTCTTGCCAGGGAATATGTTTAATACAGAACACATAATTTATATGATTATTTTACAATATTTACCCAAAAAGTCAAATGCAGAAGAGTGAAAAAAGATCTTTCCACATGCTAGACACCCAAAGAATCCAGCTAAGAGCCTGGATTCCATGGCAATGTCTTGCACAAGTCCTTCTCAAGACCTAGGGCCCATAGCAATGTGCTCCATGAGTCTAACTGGAGACCTGGAGCTCATGACGATGTCTCATATAAGTCTGTATCAAGGACCTGCAATGGGAAGACCAAAAAGTCAGTGACAGAAGGTGGAAAGTGCACCAGCACGATGAAGGTTTTGTGCCACCAGGGCAAGGGATCTGCACTGAAGCGACGCTTGAGGTTAGGATTGAGCTAACCAAAAAAAAAACAACAAACAAACAAACAAACAAACAAAAAAACCCACTACTATTCTCAGCAATAATGATGACCCAAGCTTTTCTAACAAAGAGAAGAGCAGAGTTCATATCAGAAAAAGCAGTGCAACAAACTCTTCCAGTAACAGCGAGTCATCTTCCCATGCAGTTCTCCTTTCTTTTTTCATGCTGTTGAGAACAATATTCAAGTGGGTTTTATTCCATATCCAAAACCACTAACTCAGTTCAGTTGGGTGTTCCAAGTAGACTACTAGTTAATCCACTACAGGTATCCACCAATAATAGGTTTCAGGTAATTGACTTAAATCCAAGATAAAAAGAAAAAGTCTCTATTACTACAAGTCAAGGGAGAAACACAAAATATTTAAGACACTTATTATGCTTGAGCATCGTGTAGTGGGTGTCATAAAAGTACAGTTTGGAAAGGAGAGGTCTAATATTTGGTCCAATGGGGATGAGGAAAACAGGAAGGATGATGCTTTAGAGGAGACGATAGAAGATTTTTAATATCAAGAATTGAAAACAACTAGTTAGAGAGAACTGAAAAGAATTTCACTCAGAAAAAGAAAATCATGACTAAATGGGTATTTGACAGATTACTTTTTCAAGTTTTCACACTTAATGATACATTTGTTACAAATTTTGATATGAAAACTTTGCACAATTAATTCTTCTTTTGGATAGTAAATATGAAGGAGAAAACTGGCAAGATCATAAAGTAAGTGTGTTTTAAACTTTGTAAGAAGCTATCAAACATTGTGAACTTTAATACCATTGCTACACTTCATTGTCAACTGTTGGAGAAGCAGAAGCAGCATATGAGAGGTTCAGTTGCTTCAAATTCATGCTAACAATTGTTAATTTTAGTCTTTTCAGTTCTGGCAATATGTTCTTTTTTCTCAAAAATATTTCAACTGTTTTAAATCCTTTACATTTTCAAATATATTTTAAAGTCAGATTGTCAATTTGTACAAAGATGCCAACTGAAATTTTCTTGTGGGTTGCTTTGAATTTGTAAATTAACTTGGGGATAACTGACATCTTAATAGAATTGTAACTTGCCATGCATGAACAGTTATTTAATTCCTCTTATTAACTTTGTTTTCATGCTATACTTTCATTTGTTTTCTACAAATTATCTCAGAATTTCAAGTTTTTGGTTACTTGTGAATGGTATTTATTGGATTTTTCTGTTGTTCATTGTTAATATATAGAAATCTAATTCATTTTTGAGCAATAGGCTTGTATTTCATGGTCTTGTTTAATTTTAGTAGTTTCTTCTGAATAATCCTTATGATTACTATATTCTCAAACACCTTGTCAGTAAAAATTCCTTCCTTTCCAATCTGTGTGTGTATGTGTGTGTGTGTACTGAAATGTTCAGGGCCCCCCGTGCAATATTAAATAATGACTTTGTGGGTGGACATCATTATTTTTGTTTAAATTTTTTTTGAGACAGAGTCTCGCTATATAGTCCAGGTTGATTTTGAACTCACTGTGTATCCCAGGCTGGTCTCAAACTTGTGGCAATCTTCCTACCTCAGACATCTAAGTGCTGAAATTATAATCATGCATTATCACCTCCAGCTCAAAATTTTTTTGCTTAATATTTAGGGGAACATGGAGAAGTAAAAATACTAAGAGAAAATCTGAAAGCTCTTGTTTCATACAGTTTATTTTATGAAAGTGAAGTAACAACAAGATATTGAATCTTACAGAAAAGATATCCAATAACTTTCTGTTTGTTAAACACATAATAATATTATAATTTTCATTATAATATTGATGCCAGTGTATATGGTTTTCTTGAGTACATAGCCTTATGTGTTAAAATATTTATTCTCAGGTCTGGGAAAAAGGAGAGAAAATGAAACAGCCACTTAACTGTTATGCATCAAGTTCAGTTTGAAATTTACTAAATCTCAGAGGCCCCTCAAAGACTCCAAAAGCAATTAGTTGTTAATTGTGTTCAAAAAGTGTTTTAAATTCTGTACATTATGTTTGTAATTTGTGACAATATTTGGAGAGACATTGTTTCCCAAACAACATTTTCTAGTATACAGTTTCCACATAGTATATATAGATTTCATTTTGAGAAAGTGTTAAATACTTTTATGAACTGGATAAAATAAATACATTTTTAGATCCTCTAATACATTTAATGAATATTCAAAGAATGATAGACTCAGAAGAATTTTCTAAATTTTTTCAAACATGAAAATTATTATAGGCCTTGAATTTTTCAGAATACTCTTTTGAATAATTGACTGTAAGACAAAATTTTAACTTAGTACACATATATGTATATTAGTGTGGAGATTAAAAGAACTAAGAGAAGATTTTTAGGTTCTTTGCTACTGTAGCAAAGCTGGAAACCATGCCATTTGACTTTTTTGTTTGATGATTTATCTTTTTCTTACAGATCATGATGTTACTAATAAATAATAACACTAATAAAATGATAGCATTACTATTATCATTTTTGGGTAATATCTGAATTTGTACTTATTTGCATCAGATGAAAATACTAATTAACTGAACTTAAGTGTCAGTAAAACTTTACCTTTAACGTAATAGTTAGCATTGTGTTGGACTCTTCATTATTCAGAAGTGCTTACCATCAGCTTTTAAAACTATTTTCTCTCAAATCTACCTCCTAGCATTTTTCTCTCAGATGCATTCATTTACAGAAAGAATCAAGTTTGGTTCTCTCTAATTAGGCATTATGTTAACTAGCAATATCTTGTTGAAGTCATATGAGCAAAGATTTTCAAACTAGGTATTGATGGTCTTCTGAATTGCCACAGGATCTGTAATGATTTCACTCTTTTCATTGTTCAGTGTGTGAATTTGAGTTTTTTCTTTCCTTATTTTGATAAGGTTGGCTAGGGGTTTATTAATTTTGCTTGTTTTTTCAAAGAACCAACTCTTAGATTCATTAATTCTTTGTGTTGCTTTCTTAGCCTCAATTGCATTAATTTCTGCTCTGATCTTTATAATTTCCTCCCTTCTATGGGCTTTGGGCTTGACTTGCTCTTCTTTTTTCTAGAAGTGTGAGGTCTAGCATTAAATTGTTTATTTGTGCTTGTTTTGTCTTTCTCATGTAAGAGTTCACCATTATAAATTTCCCACTTTGGACTGCTTTCATTGCATCCCACAGTTTCTGGTATGTTGCATTTACATGTTAATCTGGTTGCAAATATTGTTTAATTTCTTCTTTAGTTTTATTTGTGACCCATTAGTTGTTTAGGAGGGTATTATTTAATTTCCATGTGTTTATGGAGTCTTTACAGTTTCTTTTGCCATTAATTTTCTATTTCATTGCACCATGGTTAGATAATATGCATGAGATAATTTCAATTCCTTTGCACTTACTTAAAGATGTTCTATGGGCTAGTATATGGTCTATTTTAGAGAATGGCCCACGTGCAACTGAGAAGAATGTGTATTCTGATGTTGTTGGGAGGAACACACTGTAAACATCTACTAAGCCCATTTGTTACATATTTGATTCAGTTCTGTAATTTATTTGATAATTTTTTTGTCTAATTGATCTATCTCTTTGTGATAATGGAATATTAATGCCTCCCATTATAGTTGTGTTATTGCTTATTTGATTTTTCATATGAATTAATATTTGTCTTATATAGTTGAGTGCTCCTCAATTTCATGCATATATATTTATGATTGTTATTTATTTTTCATGAATTTTTTTCCCTGACAAGTATGTAGTGACTTTCTTTATAGTTGGAGGTCCTACCATGTCTCTGGCTTTCCTGCTGGTCTTCAGTCCCTGAGACCTGTCAATGGAGGAAGAAGGTGCCTGTCTTGCACCCCTTCCTGCCAGTTGCAATAGCTGCCAGTCAACGGTGGGAGCAGGTACCCATTTCATACCCCTGTTTTCACCAGTTTCTGAAAGTTTTAATTAAGGGAATACATTGGCAGAAGTCCCTTGGGCCACAAGATATGAAATAGTTGTGAGTCTTTCTTTCTTTCATTTATCTTGCATTTATTTTGTTTTAAATATCTCAAAATTATGTGAAGAAACTGAAAACAAACACTGAAATGTAAGACCTAATTCTATGTTGATTACATGAAATTCATTTAAATACAATAGTATATGCAAGCTGAAAGTTAATTGATATAAATGCAGTCATATGAATTGTAATTACATCACAGTAAGAGTGGTTAGATACAGATTTTAGAGTTACTAAAACAATCACAAATTGATAAAGTATAATGACAAAATGATCCACGTATGGGGAACAAATATTAATCCTATTTGTTTGTTCATAAAGTAACACAGCTATGAAATATACAAGACAAAAACCCATCGAACTGAAGAGATAAAGAGGCAAATGCTCATGTTTGATTCTTCAATAAACTTCCCTCGACAACTGATAGCTAATGTCTTAGTTACTTTTCGCTCATTGCAGAAACAAAACACCTGACACCCAAAATTAGGGAAGGAAAGGTTTATTTCTTACAGTTTCTCGGGAGTTTCAGTCCTTACTTAGCTGACTCCAAGGCAGTGTGCATGGTGGGACTGCAGTTCATGGCAGCCGCAAGCAGCAAGGCACTGGCGAGAGAGACAGAGGGGACAGAAGTGCAGGAGAGAAGGCGGAAGTGCAAGAGGAAGACCCGCCTCATTTACACTGTATGTTGGCTCCACCCTTGGGCGGGTACAGCACTCACACTGCCAATCCCCATGCTAGATTCAGCCCCATCAAAAGTATATGAGGACTTGAGGGTACAGATAATTAGACACAAAATCAACAAAGATATAAAGGAACCAAAACATCATCATACAATAGGATCTAATCAAATTTTACAAAACACTACACTCAACAACAGAACACAGCCTCTTTGATTATCAACATATAATCAGATCATATTTTTGTCCATAAAACAACTCAGCATATTTATTATCACAGGCAATATCTTCTAAAACAGTAATACAACCAAACTAAAACTATGAAGGAAAAAGGAAAACAGGAAAACATAAACACCTGGGCACTAAGCAGTGCAATTGTAATTTATCCATAGACCAGAGAGGAAGAAGGAACAGTGAAAAGGGGAAGATACTCAACAAGAAAATTTAAATAAAAATCACCATGTGTTGCCACTGAACATCTATCAGAATGGCTAAAAAAATGACGTTTTTAAAAATGATAAGCAATTAGAACACTCAGCCATGGCCCTTGGGAACATAACATGGTATAATGTTCACAGAAACAGGTTAACTTCTTGAAAAACTAAAAATGTAACTACCATATTCCTTAGCAATTGCATTGTTTGGTAAGTAGACCTCACCCTAACCCTAGTCCTAAATTTAACACCCTTACCCTAAATCCAAAATAAAAACAAATAAATGGGGTGATAATACCAGAAATAGGAATATTTCTCTGTTTATACAGTACCCTGTACATAAATTAGTATAACATTTTTATTGTACATGTTACACCCTAAACTAACAACTACCCATCTTATTCAGTGATTAAATGTTTAAATGGTAGTACTGCTATGGCTTGAATTATACAGCAATAAAAAGAAATAAAATTGATGGATATGAACTAATATCCAGAGAAGCATACTTAGTGAAACTGCTAATCCCAAAAGTTAACATTCTGTATGACTCCATGATTAGACAGCATCTTGATAATATTCTTGAAAATTTTTTTTATAGAAATGGAGTAGAGACTAATGGTTGCTATGGATAAGCAATGAATGGAGCATGCTATGGTTTTTTTCTTTTTTTTTTTTGCTTTGTTTTGTTTTTTGTTTTGCAGCACCGGGGATTGAACTCACAACCTCGTGCTTGTCAGACAGGCAATTAAGTCACTGAGCCAAACTCCCAACTCTGGTTTTTTGAGGCAGGGTCACACTGTGTAGCTCAGGCCGGCCTTGCGCTAGTGTTGTGGCCCAAACTGGTCTTGAACTCACAACGCTCCTCCTACCTCAGCTTCCCGAGTGCTGGGATTAAAGGCTATGGTTTGGTTCTTAAGTGATGTCCAAGGATCCAAGTGTTAGAAGTTATGTTCATATGTTGGTGAGACTGAGAGGTAGTTGAACATTTAAGAAGAGGAGCCTACTATGTGGTTTTCAGGTCATTAGAAGGTTGACCTCTAAAGGATTTAAGGGACATCTCTTTCTGTGTCTCTCTGTCTCTGCCTTTCTCTTTCTCCCTCTGCCCCCCCACCTCCACTTTTCTGAAGCCTTGAGGTGAGAAGTTATACCACACAGGTCCAAAAGCAACAGAGGTACTGATCATTGACTAGAACTTCAAAACCTGGAGGCCAAACAGATGTTTTTCTCTGTAAGTCAGTCATCCCCGGAATTTATTAGAATGATGGAAAGCTGACTAACAAAAAGCAAGCAAAACAGGTATGCAACTATAAAGTGGCAACAAGAGGAACTATTTGATGTTGGAAACGTTCTACATATTCACTGTAGCAATGTCAAAATTCTGGTTGGGATCTTGTACTGTACTTCTATAAAATGTTATTATTGAAGAAGTCAGATTACAAATACTTTTTTTATTAGTTTTTACAACTGCAAACCAACCGGAAATTGTAGCAAACAAAAACAATAATGCCAACAGATATCCTCAACTGGTCATAAATACAGACACAATAAAAACAGACTAAATCAAAAATCCTTTAACTCTAAATACTTTTTTTCCCCTGGAAATCACTTTAAATGTGAAATTAGGGCAAAGTGAAAAATGAATTGAGTTATCAAGGACAAAATAAAAAACAAAACAGTATGTTCAAGTAAATGATTTCAAGCAGCAATTTTAAACATGGAATGACAGAAAAATATGCAAAAACCAGGAGTAATAAAGAAGAGAAAAAAAACACAAAATTCAGATAGGATTAAAGAAAATATCGAAAAGCTGAGTAGTTGTTAAGAGTTTATTTTATTATACCGAGCTCTTAAAATGTGTGTTAACAAATTTATGACTCTAGTTAGAATACTGACTTAGATATCAGAGCACACAAAAATTCTGCTCCAATCCATTTCTAATTCTATTTTTCCTCCTATTAATGTTATTATCACAAATTCCATTTTATACATTGCAATTTTCCCATAAACGTAGACTTACAATATTGTTTTCAGAATGTGTCATTTAATTCATTTATGTAGTAAAAACCTGGCTATCTCTGGTTAAGAACAAACTGTATATTAATATTAATGTTGGTTTCTATATATTCCTGTTGAGATTCACCTTCATGTATGCACTTTTATTGAAATTCTTTATTTATTCATTTGAGTCAAGATAATCCTTGCGTCCATTCATTTCTGTATGATGTCTTCACTTTAGAATTTTTAATAAGAATGATCTATTAACAACTGATTCCCTTAGCTATTGATTAAATCTTAGAGTGTTTTAATTTCTCTTTCATTTTTGGTGGGTGGTCATAAAATAGGACAGATACCCTAATGTGATAGGAGATGGAGAGATTCTTGGTGTCCCAAACTATGACCTGTTGTACACTGAAGGTGAGGATAAATCCATTTTCTTAGTCTACTGTTCACAACAGTGTATTAAATACACCCTCCTCTTATCCGGAGAGCTAAGTGTGCTGTAAGAGCTGTCACCATGATGCATCCAAGGACAAATCCACTGATCCATATTTTACACTAGGAATAGATTCTTCAAAATATGGTGAAAAAAGTCTCAAAGACTTGTATACTCATGACCCAGTGGAAAGTTACGGCTATAATCCACCTAAGTGGATCCACCTAAGTGGAACCATAAAAGCTAGTCCTGTTGGTTCTTGAAAGGGCCAGTCTGATCTCAAAGCTGTGCCTCCTATGGCTTTTCATGCTAATGGTGCTTTCCCCATTATCTTCCTCTTCTATTTTAATTAAACTTTTTCTTATAAATTCATGCTGTTATTTCAGTTTTTAAACATTTTAAATTTATTTTTACTAGTATACATTTTTAGTACACAATGATTATATTCATTGAATGGTTCAATTAAAAAGTCTTCTTAGCACTTCTAACAAAGTTGTTAGTAGTGAAATACAATGTACATATCAGTCACAGGAAATTCCAAAAATAAATCTGCATTTTAAATATACAAGACCTAACTTTTCTATTATGAGTTTAAAAGTGAGTATTTTTAAAAATTGAGTAGCAAAATCACATCAACCTTCTGTGCCTTTGTTCAACCAACGCCATGGATATATTCGTTGTGCAAGTTGGTACCTGAACAAAATGTGTCTTAATTCATTTAAATTCCCTTCCTCTTTCCTCCCTCTCCCCTTCCAACATCTTTCAGTTCGCTTCCTACTCGCAATTTCTGTTATCACTAAACTAAGTTCCCATGCCTGTCCTTTATCAACTGGAGAGAGTTCTTGGTTAACAATCATAATTTTCAGGTTAATGAGAATAAGGAGTTATAATCCTATTCATGGTGTTGGTTGAACAAAGGCACAGAAGGTTAATGTGATTTTGCTACTCAATTTTTAAAAATACTCACTTTTAAACTCATAATAGAAAAGTTAGGTCTTGTATATTTAAAATGCAGATTTATTTTTGGAATTTCCTGTGACTGATATGTACATTGTATTTCACTACTAACAACTTTGTTAGAAGTGCTAAGAAGACTTTTTAATTGAACCATTCAAAGAATTGTTTAGCCTTAAGGTTGAAAAGATCAGAGTAAGAACTTAAACCTGCACCGGATTTATTAGGGTCTCTTTCCAATTTTATAGTTATATTCTTTGTAGAACTGGCTTGAACTGTTTTTAAACCCTCGATTTAAATTGCATGTATTTTTAAAGGACTGGCATATTTCTCATGTGAATATAAAAACTTTTTGGTTCATCAAACCATCATCCAACAAATGCGTTCACTGGCCTCAGAAGAATCTGGATTTAAGTCAGTAATTGTTGTGCAGTCACTTTGTTCTTCCTGGAGTAGTCAGTCCTTAACATCACTGCGAAGCATAAAGCAATGTGTGCTGTATTTCATGCAGTTATTGATTGGGCTTTCAAAAGGTTAGTCAAAGTGGACTATTATTGAATTACTATTTAAACTAGTGATGTTAATAGAAGTTTAAGGTCTATGGAAAAATTATTCTAGAAACCCCATTAGCTCACCAATATGATATATAGGGATTGCTACAAAGTGGTAATTGCTCGTATCTCTTGTAATTTTTATATTATGTGCGTTTTAACCAAATAAAATTGGTGTTCCAGAAATATTTATACTATATTCTACAAGAAATAAAAAATTCACAACTTTAGACATAAAAAAACTTACAGTCCTCTTAATCTTATATAGTATATATTGACTTATCTTTCAATAGCAAAAGAAGAAACCTCAAAACCAAATAAACTACACTTTAAATATTCATTTGTACTTTATTAGTTGATGACACTTTTTTTCCATAAGGCACTGGGGATAAATATTTCTTACATTTAGAGCATCTGGTAGCATTATTGTGAACCAAAATTCATTAAAATAATATTCTGTGTAATTACCAAACTCCTCATTATTAATTTTAAGGAATATTAACTGGTACTCTCTAGCAGATAATAAGCATTCTAATGGGCCAAATTAAACAATCTTAACAAATATAGTCCTTTCAGTTTGGGGATTTTATATTACTATTACTTCATTGTCAGAAGAAAACCAGGAAGCCTCACAAAATTAAAAAAATGAATAATTTAAAGGAATTTTATTAGGCACATTTAATGATATGGTGATAAAATCTGATTTTGATAAATTCAAAATTTTCTCTCTTTGGCCCTTTTAAATCCAAATGATATACATTCTTCCTCAAAGCTCATTTTTAAAAATTTTTATTTTAAAGATAGTAAAACCCAACAAAACATAACAGAACAAAATCAATCAAAACAAAGCAGTAGAACTGGTACAGAACTTCAAATCAAGATACTAGAAAAACAATAGCTACTATATTATATCTTGTTATCATCACAATAGTTGACCATTCCATCAGGTATATTAAAATCAAACCAAAAACAAATCAGAATAAAACCAATAAAACCAGAATATAAATTAAAGAAAAAAATTAATCAGAATAAAACAAAACAATGAGAACAATAATAGGCCTCAAAGATAAGACAGAAGGGAATCCCCCATATTTGCTACATTGCATACTGTCATCTTCCCAAGAGATGCTCACACTGCTGGCCCCAGGCCTGCAAAATCAACCAAACAATACAAGCATTTAGTTGCTTTATGTGCCTTAGTTGCTATCAACTTAGCCAGTCCTCCAAACCAGCAGGTTGCTTGTTGGGGGGAGCGTGGGGGACCATGGGTGTCCTTAATTCTTAGCCCATGCACTGCTAGGTGTATGGAAGGCACAAATTTTTCTCCTCCTGGAGTCCACACTGGTTGTGTACCACTCACCAGGAAGGCAGGCTAGTTGTCTTCTGGTTAGAACCACCCTGATCCAATATAGCAGGTTCTCGGGAGTCATGATTCATTCTCCTCCTGGAGTCTGCACCAGCCACATGCTACTCACCAGGAAAGCAGGCTAGTTGTCTTCTGGTTGAAATCCCACTCCTCAAAGCTCATTAATAGATTACTGGTAAGATTACAGGTCAGGTTCCTGCTTCCTGATTCACTTTTTAGGGGTAAAATAATAATAATAATAATAATAATAATGTAGAAGCCCAGATGTGACCACTATACTCCTATAAAATTATTTTTCTGGACAACTTGATTAATTATGTCTGCCAGAGTTTATCAATTAATATTCCTTAAAATTAATTGTGAGGAGTAGTGAAATTACTTGAAAAGTTATTTTAATCAATACTGATTCATTATAATACAAATGCTTTGAATAAAAGAAATTTTAAAACCCAGTTTCATGTGGCAAGAAAAGTATTGTCACCTTCTATAGTAGAAGTTAATATTTAAAGTACTGTATAGTCTGTTTGGATTTTGGGGTTTTTATAATGGATAACTTTTCATGAAAATTCACATCCTGATTCTCCCAAGTGGTTTTTTTTCTTTGAAGAGAATAAGACCTAACAAAACAAAACAAAACAAAACAGAATAGAGCCAATCAAAACAAAATAGGTCTTCAAAACAAGACAATAAGAAATCAACAATGGTTACTATAATGCCTTTTGTTATCTTCAAAGTTGCTCCCTATACCATCAGACATAATAAAATAAAATAAAAACAATAAAATCAATCAAAATGAAACAATGAAAACAGTATAGGGCTTTGAAATTAGGTAGTAGGAAATCAACAATGGCTACCATAATATATTTTGTTATCTTTGAAATAGCTGCCCATACCACCTGATATAATAAAATCAAACAAAACAAAACAAAACAAAACAAAACAGAATAAAATGAAACAAAACAGAGCAATGGAAACAATACATGGCTTCAAAACAAGATAATAGAAAATTAACAATAGCTACCACCTTCCCTTTTCAGATGCCTTCCCCCGCTTTCACTTTCACAACATCCATTGCACAGTTTGGATTCCAGTAAATTTCTCAGTCTCTTATACTAGGGATACAACACAATGCTCACCCATGTGACTCTGAACCATTTTACTCATGAGCATGATCTCAAGTTGTATTCATTTACCTGCAAAAGCCTCAGGGTTATCTTTCTTTATAGCTGAGTTGCTTTCCATTATATAAAAATGCCATATATTTCTTATTTTTTCTGTGGGAAAGCTACTCCTGCCTTTTCCTTATTCTGTCACATGGAGCCTTGTTTTCTCTCTTTTGACTTTCAGTCTATTGTATAAAGCATATTGATAGATCCTGTCCCCTTATCCACTTTACATGTGTTTCTTTTTATTGGTGAACTGAGGTCATCTACATTAATGGTTTTGGCCAACATGTACTGACTCATCCCTACCTTGCTATTTTCATGCCATTGGCTTCCTACTTTTCCCCTCCATTCAATTGTGTGACCTGCTTAGTGATCCCCCTCTGTCACTGACCCTGGAAATGTGATCATTTTTATCTCTCTCTAGAATGATCTTTAGCATTCTTTGTAGAGTTGGTTTGGTGGTCACGAATTCCTTCAGTTTGTCATGGAAGTATCTTGTTTCTCCATTAATTGTGAAAGATAGTTTTGCAAGATACATCAATATGGACTGGAAGTTATTTTCTTTCAGGAGTTGCAATACTTCACTCCAAACTCTTCTTGACTTGATGTCTTGTGTTGAGAAGTCTGTTGTGATTCTGATGGGTTTTTCTTTGCAGGTGATCTGTTTCTTTTCTTAAACAACTTTTAATATTCTGTTCTTGTACTGAATTTCTGGGATCTTGATTATTATATGTCTATGTGTAGATTTATTTTGGTTATGGCTAGCTTTTCTATATGCCTCACTTACATGTATGTTAGGTTTATTTTTTTATGCTTGGGAAGCTTTCTGCTATTACTTCTGTAAAAAGTCTTATTATTTCATTTCTGTTGATACCTGCCTTTTCACTGACATTTATCACTCTTAAAGTATTTTTCTTTGCATCTTTGTCTTGCAACCATTGAATTGTTATTTCCTAATTTCTTGTTATTTTTAAGAGATCTTTACTTTCATGGTCACTAGCTGAAAACCTGTCTTCAAGGTCAGAAAGTTTATCTTCAGTTTCTTTCAAATCATTTAGCCAGCTTTTGATGGAGTTTTTCATTCCCTGGATATCTCTTTGAATCTGTTTCATGCATTCTATATCTCTCTTAAATTGTATGTTTAAGGTTTCCCTCATTTCCCTATGCTTCTCTTTTTCTTCTATGTCTTCTTTAGATATGCTAAGCAGTTCTTTTATTATGTTTTTCATTTCTTATTTTACCCGAGATAGTATTTGTGATCTAATTCCTTTTATAACCTCGTGAATTTGTTTCATTACTTCAGTTGCAATCACTTCAGAAACTTCAGGTGGTGACTTCCAGTGTCTTCCATATTTACATCTCCTGGACTTGCTCTACATCAGTTGGAGGCCAGAGATCACCTTTTGCTTCGTCATCTTGATGTTTTCCTGAATTCTTCCAGACAAATGAGTTGTGGGGTCCCAGGTACTTCCCATGTTGGGTGTCCATCCATAGTGTAGGGGAATTGGTCTGGCACCTGGATTTCTCCATTTCTAGGTTCCCAAGTTGGCATTGAGGTGCAGGGATGGATTCTCCAGACATGCACAGCTACTCTGAAGCTCCCCTGATGGTGGCAGGTGCACAGTGGCTTGGCTGGCTGATTCTCCCCTCTGGAACTGGCTACTAGTCCATGATGGCTCCTGGCATGTTCATAGGGGCATCTACGTTCTATTTCTTTTTCTGGTGTTTACTGTTCTGTGGTAATGTCTGTGTTGTATCCCAGAAACATGTTCAGTACGGACCTGATTTTGTCAACTGTGTGCATCTGTGCACTAGGTTGTTGTCCTGGGTCTTGAGGTACTCTTTAATCTTACATTCTTAGCTGACCCACCCTCCAGGACTCAATGGATGAGGCCCAGATCACAAACTCACTGACTTCAAGTGGATCTGCCCTCTGGGATACAATGGAGGGACACAGAGCATGAACTCACTGTTCTCCAGCCAGCCCTGCCCTCTGGGATGTAATGGAGGGGTGCAGAGCATGAACTCGCTGTCCTCCAGCCCGGCTGCCCTCTGGGATTGAATCTCTCCCAAGTGATTTTAAGGACTATATTCATCAAAGTGGAAAAGTGTATAACACTTAGAGTTTTATTTATATTTAAGCCAGTGCCTGAAATTCTATAATATATGCTTTTAGGCAAATGCAAATTAAACCTACATTTTATACTGTAAAAACTGTAAGAGGCCTCCTACTCATAACAAAATACCATAACACAGACCGGGGATAAAGCTCAGTGGCATAAGGGCCTGCTTGGCAAGGGCGAGGTCCTGAGTTAGATTACCTGTACCAAAAAAACAAAGCAAAACAAAAAAACAGTCAAGCAAGATACTCAAAGGAAAGAAAGCTATGAGTTGAATCCACTCATTACAATTTCTAGCCATATAAATTGGCAAAGAAGAATTAGATGATCCAACTTACTCAGAAAGTTTAAAGGAAAGGCAGTGTTCCTGGAATTTTTCCTGTCAGATATAATGACCCTTACCACTAATGCAATATAGCACTATATATATCTCCATCTTTGGTACATTAAAAATTCTCATATTCTTTTGGAATTAGTTAAGATTAGTTGCAGGTATGACTACTATAGGGAAAGTAGGATTGTATAAACTTCTCTTTAATATGTAATACAAGACAAACTTGATTATTTCTCTGATTGAACTAGGTGAAAAAAAAAAGCATTTGAAATGAAATTCACTTTAAAAGAATTCAGTATTACTCATGAATTAGATAATAAGCCCTTCATGAAAAGAAATACATATAATTTTAGATTCATAATATATAATACTAAAATTATTCAAGAAGTCAGATTTTTGGTAATTAGATCAGGAAATCACATACAGAAAAATATTCTAGAATAAAGTTATAAGAATTACATTAGAGGTGAAAGTGAAGCATCATAAAAATTTTAGTAACAAAATAAAAAATAATTGGATTACTCAAGTAATCTGATTTGTATATATAAATACATTTCAAAATATATGGTGTGTATGTTTGTATGTGTGTGTGTGTGTGTGTATGTATGTTAGTGTGTGTGTTCAGGGACAATAAAACTAACATATTAACTACATAATTTCTAGGTTGATCTTATTCATGGTTATATTTATTGTTTGCAACTTTGAGATGTTTGCTCTGTGATTAATAGATCTTATTGTGTGAAGGTGGAACAGAGATTTTGCACACAATATATATGAGAACTTTACCTTTAAAAGTTCTTTCAATTTTCCTTTCAGCAAATTTGAAATACTTTGATGAGTGGAAAATAGTCAGAAGATATAACATTCATGTACAATTTAAATGAAGTCTCATATAATGATTTAATTTAAATTTAATAAGCCAGTTATTGTAGGTTAATTAAATGCCACTTGATGATTAAAAGCATATTTATTTAGATTAACAGCTATTAAATGATCTTATCACACCATTTATGGATAATTTTGTTTTAAATATATTTTAAATAATTTAAATTTTCAGCTTATGTACACTTTTGTTTGAAATAATTCTTCTAAAATTTAAGCTTAAAACTTTATTTCTTTAAGAGAGTCTTTCATCATTTGTAATATAATCTATTATTATTAAATAAACAGAAAACATTTGTTATGAGACAGAATAACAAAGGCAGTTAAAAGAATCAACAAACAATTAAAGTAAGGTGAAATGGAAGTAAGCAGGTTAATTAAGCAAATTAATTTTTCACTGGAGCTTGGCTCACTTTTAATTAATACTTTTTTAATTATGAAATTGCTTTCATAAACCTCACAACTTAGCATATCTTTAAATGATAATAATAAAGATTCATTAAACACATTTGCATCAGGCAAAGTTTACGAGTGTTACTTTAAAAACAACTTCATTTGATTTTCAATACAAACTAATGAGTTAGCTGTTACTATGTTCAACTTTTTATAGAAAGAAACTCATACTCAAAAAAAATAAACTTTTCAGGAAGGAAGCAACAGTCTGTTAGGAGAGTTAGCATCTGATGCTGGACATGGAGCCACAGAATTTAATACTTGTCCTGATAGGTTTCCAGGTTGCTCTGTTCTGATTCTTTTTTTGTCCTCTTGTTCCTCCCTTTCGGAATGGGAATGTTTACCTAGTGTCATTGTGCCTCGGGATTATGTACCTTGTTTTTGATGTTTATAGAGGGTTCACAGCTAAGAGTCTGTGTTGTGTCTCAGAAAAAAATTTGAATTCAACTTTTGAAAAATGCTGGTACTGTTGATACTTTAATGAAAGGATTAATGTATTCTCAGTTGTAAAGAAGTAATATTTTTAACACATTAGGTAGAATTATTGACTTGTTATTGTGCATATTTGAAGATTGTGATTAAAAAAGATGTGCTTGTTGTCAACTTGACAAGGGGTGAATTCTAGTGCTTATGCTTAGTTGTGTCAACTTGATTGGCTTGGGAATTCCTGAAAGGACTTTCATTGATGGTAACTTTATGGTAATTTTATTTATTTATTTTGAGGAACCTAGATATTGTTTTCCATAATGGTGCCACTAATTTACCTTCCCAGAAACTGTCCCTAAGGGCTCTCTTTTCAGTAGTTCTCCCCTACACTTGTTATCTTTTTGTCTTTCTGACAATAACTATTCTATTATAATATGTTTCAGGTGTTATCCTATTGTGGTTTTAACATGTATCTCTTTGTGGTTTTAATTGATTTCTCATAATAGTATTGTTAAGCATATTTTCATATATTTTTTTGCAATTTTATGTCTAATTTTGAGAAACATCTATTTAGTTCTCTTATTCATTTTTAAAGAAGCTAACAGTTTTCTGCTACTGAGTTCCCTACATATTTTGTCTGATAAACCCCTTTTAGCTGTTTGGCACACAACTATTTTCTCTCACTCTATAAACTTTTTTTAAAAATTTTTTGGTTGAGGTTCTTTTTTTTAATAATATAAACTTATTTGTTTCCTTCTACTTTTATGGCCTGCACTTTTGGAATCAAATAAAAAAAATCATTGCATGAAGCAATGTTAAATAGTTTTCCCTTATTATGTTTTCTTCTAGTAGTTTCACAGAATCAGGTCTTATATGTAAATCTTTATTGTATTTTGTAAATAATGTTATATAAGGGTCCAATTTCATTTTTCTGCATATGGATATTCAGTTTTATTCATAAAACTTATTGAAGAGATTGTTCTCTTCCTAGTGAGGCACAAAAAGCTAAAATGAAACAGAAGCCAAGAGTGACTAGGAGCAAGGGCTTTCAAGAAATTTATGAAATAATAGATTAAGATCAGCTTATGACAAAACAATATGCTTTGTGTTAAAGAACAAAACTTAGGGAACAATCAATACCGTGAGATTTAAAAACAAATATTAAAGAATTCAAATGTGTAAAACATGAACTTTATATATAAGAGATACAATCTGAAATGGAATGGCAAAAATCAATTTTGTATCTTTTTATTTGTGATACTTAGACAATATTGTAAGCCCTACCCAAAAGGAAATTTAGAAAACTTTCAAACAATTTGGTAATTGGAAAATTCCTTGGCCAAAACTATGATTTTGAAAAAAACTTCAAGGATGTGATGAATAAAAGAATGATTGTAAAATTGACTGTGATAGAGAAAAATAATTAAATGAAGAAAGAAGTCATGATAATTAAATGAATAAGGAAGTCATGAAAAAGGAAGTCATTAACTTATTCATCTGTCTCTTCTGTGAACAAATGTAAATAGATTTAGTAGCACTATAGGCCTGCATTTTTCCACTTGTGAAATTTTTCTCACCCAAGAAGACAGAGAATATTGCTTCTTCACTTCCATGACCGCTCCAGCTAACAATTTAAAATCATGGATAGTATCATCAAATTTTCTAAATCTGATTGTACATCTGTATTTTGATAGCTCATTGACTTTTTGATGCAATTTGTTTTTACCTTCTGGCCTCCATTTACTCACCAGTAAGTTGAGACAATATTACCCTAGATGATGTGGAGATATATAGGACAATCAATCAATCAATGAATCAGTATATAAATAAGGTTACAAATTTTCAAGCACGTTAAATATTTAAAAATTGGTTATTAAAAAGATTTTACTACCTTAATATGATCTTTAACTTGATACTTCTATGTATAACTGATTTTGCACTGTTCTTATCCATAAAAACATTAATGCTGGTGTGACTTTCTCTTTTCATCATTTTACTCAAATCATTTATCAATGTCAGGAAATTTTGAACTAAGTCAAATTGCAAACATATTTATTGGGTGGTCATGGCTTATCCTGTTTCAAGAAGCTAGTATTCACATGTGGTAAAAAACAAACAAACATAAAAATCCAAAAAAGTTATTTCATAGATCCAGTTATAGTGTCATCATTTTTTAAACATTATTATTGGGTCTATGAAAGAAAGGGAAATCTAGATTTGCCCTTTGGGTTGTAATAAATTGTGTCCTTTAAAAGTTTTCAGATTTGATCACATAGAAGTAATTTCTGGTCTTTTCATGTGGTTTATCTACCTCTTGAATGTTTTCATTGAAATCATATAGTGTTTCTCATTCTTTTTGTACCCTTGTAGTAGAAGAAAAACAAATTCAACATTTTCCCTAGTGTGGTGTACAGAATGTACAAAATCAAGTTAATAGGTGTATTTTAATAACATTTTCAGTATAAACATTTAGTGACTTGAATAATTGTAAAAGAGAAATACAGCATTTAAACTTTCTGTTTGGAAAGTCCATTTTATAATGGTTCAGTATGAATAATGCTGTAAAACATTCTAGTAGTTTTGATTGTACCTTTGTTGGAAGTCAGGACTTTCACTTGCAGAGAATGTTCAACAACTTGGTCATGATTCTTCATTTCCTACTCCACTCCTACAATTAGTTTGTTTTATTTTAATAACCAGTATAGGTACTTGTTTATTGTAGTTTCCATGTGTTGATGCAATTTGCTTTCTGTATGGTAAAAAGAGACTAACTTTGATAGCAATGGAAATAATTTGTCATTACATTTGCTTATGAATAAATACATTTTAAATTTTATGATTGAATTAGTATTTGGATTTTCTAGCATATCAGTGAACAAAGCTAATGTAATGTTACATTCCTCCTCTGAGTTTGGTCTTCTCCATAACATCTCCTCCCCCATGATCATGTTCTCACCTAAATGAACTGTATTGTGTGGACCAAGCATGTTTTTCCACTTTCGTATCACCTATCCATAGAAGGGTATTACAGATAAGCTGTGTGGGAAAGGGTTCTGCTGCCGGATTATCAGTAGGCTTTTGCTAGTTGAAACTGATCAGGAATGAATCACAGCAGCCATTTCAGCATAGCTACACCAGATACGGTAGAAATAAATACTTTTAAAGGGTAGTAAAACAAAGATTGAAATTTATTTCCCCGCTTAAGCCACTAAAATCCTAACTCCCATCCATAAGTAAACATTTTGTTCTCAATCGATATTTTTGTTAGTGGCATTCCTACAGAAATCTCCCTTTGTGCAATAGTTACTATAATGTGAAAGAAAAAAATTGGAATAATTCACTCAACTGGGATTTCAACATTAACTAGAGAAAACCTCAGCAAATATGAATATCTTCTTTTTGTAAATTATCTTTTCTTTAGTATATAACATTTTCCCTACTTTCAGTCACAGATAAGAAAGTCCAAGTGCTATTCTAAAAGTAAGTAGAAGTCAGCAAGTACATATAACCATCACTGGAATGCCATAAGAAAGCTAAACGAACTTCTAGGGTGTGATTCAATTTGCTTTTCTATTGATTTATTCATGATTGTATTTTTTTATGTCTTGTTTTAGAAACACATGTACCCAGTCTTCCTTTCTTCTCTCCTTTCCTTCCTTCCATTCTTTGTTTCTTTCATTTGTTTGTTCATTCTTTCAAAAAAAGAATTCAAAACAAAAATAATGTGCTTACAAGTACTTCTAACCAGTAATACTTACTTCAGACTTTCTTGAGATTTCTGTCTCTCCCTCTCTCCCTGTATCTCTGTCTCTGTCTCTGTCTCTCTTTGTGTGTGTGTCTGTCTCTTTCTCTCTCCTTTCTTTTTCAGGTGCTGGAGATTGAAACCTTACATACTTTTATGCTGAGTGTTGTAGTCAGGGATTATAAGGAGAACAACTGCATACAGGACACAGAATTTGTAATACTGTTTTATGATGGTCACACACAGTTAAACACAAGAAAGTGCAGGAAAATCTGTCCACAACACTAAAGACCCAGGATATTCAGCAAGGGCCTGGATCCCACAGCAATGTCCTGCATGAGTCCAGCTAAAAACCCAAAACACATGACTATGCCTCCCACAAATCCAACTGGAAATCCAAGAGCCCACAATAAGGACTCATGCCAGTCTATTTTACAGTTTGGTGCTGGGAAGGCCAGAGGTCAGTGGTGGAAACTAGAAAGTCTATGCCAGGGGAGTGAAGGAGCTGTGCAGCAGGTTGAGGGTTCTACATGGGAGCTGAGAAGTCACACGTAAAATAAGGAACAGGGCTGCCCTGAAGAGCACCACAGTCATCCTCAGCAGCAATGAGGTCCCAAGCTCCTCCAACGATGAGAACAGTCGAGTACAGGTCAGGAAACCCAGTGTGACAAGCTTCTCCAGCACACATCTTCCCCTCTGGGGCCAGGAAGCAATGCACAATGAGGAGCAGAGCTTCGCCAAGGTGAACCACAGCCACTCTGATTGATGAGGTCCCAAGCTCCTCCAATAATGGCCAAATCCATATTGAGAAAGCCTGCATGACAAGCACCTCCAGGAGAACCATTGGCTCGAAACAGCAACTCTTGAAAGGACGCACTATGCCTCACTCTTTTTCTCCATGTCTCTACTTATGCTGGCAACTTTCTTCAGGTGGACCCTCTATACTCAGCACCATGCTGATGTAATTCAGCTGGTGTTAAGTTGACCATAACACTGAGGTACACAACCAGCCTGTATTTGCCATTTCATAAAAGGGCAGTTGATTTAGTAAGAGAAATTTATCTGAATGATGGAATTTGTGATAAATAGCAAGTCACATAAATTATATTATTGAAGTCTTATGGCCCTTCAAAGATACTTTAACAGACATATAAGTATAGTACAGTAGGCCAATATATAGAGGGAACTGAGAGGAAATAAAAAGGGTACTTAATTATGCTACAGCATTTTGTATAAATATATATATATATGTAATATATATCATACATATGTAAGAATAACTAATATTTGCTGCATAGTTTATAGGTATGACACACTGATTATATTGGTTATGGGGTGGGGAGGGACAGAAAAGTGAAAAGACATCCTGGAGTAAAATTCAACCATATTAAATAATGGAGATATTATATATATATATATATATATATATATATACATATATATAGTAGTGGTGCTTGAATTCACCTAGCTCTCTTGGGAAGCTAAACCAGAACAACAGAAATTTCCATCTTAGCCTGAGCAATTTTGTGGTTTGTGAAGATGTGGCCTTAAAATAAACCATGAAAAAAAGTGCTAGGGATAATGCATCGAAATTCTTGATTCAGTCCTGATCCTGCAAAGAAACAAACAAAAAAATGAGTAAATAACTGAGACAAATGATTAACACATTGAAAATAAGTAAACATAAATAAGAAAAAATGGAATATGAGAAATAATATTTTTATTCATATAAAATATCCCAGATTTTGTAAAAATAGGTATTGGCAATATAATATAGATTCAATGTATAAAAATAGATGCTCTTAACAGGAAGGAACTAGAAATAGAAATGGCAACCAAAATACAAATGATAAGTTGTAATGAATCATGTCCCTCTCCCCTGACATGAAAAATGAATCCTATAAAAAGTTATGAGAAATGAAAAGTTTAATTAAAGATAACAATGAGATTATTTGTGAAGAAAATTATTAACTCAATGAAATATAACTGAAAGTGTAAAAGAATAATGAGCAATAAAGCTAAAAGAAACAAGAAACTAATAAAAATAGTAAAGAATATCTTTACGGTAAGGAATATATAAAGTTTATTTAAAAACAAATTCCTCAAATAATATTGAGCATCGATTGTTCTAGACACAGTTAAAAAATCAAACAAGTGAGAAATATCTTACTCTAATATTTAGGTAAATTAAGTTTCAAATTTTCATATTATGTAATTCTAATGAAAGAAACTGTATTTTATGTCTCAGAGCAAAATGTCAGAAACATAAAATAACATTTTAAATGATCATGTTTTGGAATTTCCATTTTCTTTTAAGAAATCTTTTTTTGTAATATTTAAATCATAAATATTAGTTTGAAACTAGTATAAATAATTATAATATTACTTATGTATGACTGACAAAGAAAAGTTATAATGGTAAAGTTTGACCTAAAACATTGTGTGTTTTAGTTACTCTTCTTGCTGTTGAGATAAAGTATTCGACACCCACAGCTAAAGAAGGAAAGTTCTAGTTAGTTCAGTTTGTAGACCTCTCAGTCCTTAATAAGCTGGGTGACACCAAGTTACAGTGAAATAGCACAGGAAAAGCAGTTCATAGAGGACAGAAGCTATCAAAGCAACAATAGGGATGACCACAGCTCTTTCTATCCCTTATATGTTACCGAGGCAACTCAGGGCAGGTAACACTCACTCTTAATCCTGTGCCCTTGATCTTAGCACTGCATCATGAATCAATCCTAGCATTGCATTTTCTAGATCCAGCCACCTTTGAAAAAGTCTCACCTATGACCACATGAGGCTTTTGGGGACACAAGTCATAGCAAATAAGTTAGTACACATATATATGAAACTCCTAAAGAATTTCTTTTTCTTTCCTCTATTTGTGAAGTAGAAGGGAACATGTTACTTCACATCATGCATTGATTTTAGACTGCACTTTTAGATCATAGACACTTTAAATAGGTCAATGTCCATTGCTATAAATGTGGGGTATTCTTTCTGTTTTAAGATAGATTTATAGGTTTTTGGAGGAATAAAAATTCTGTTTTCTGGTATAATAATGGCTGAGTCTGGTAAGAACTATTACTGTTGAGTGGATTTCTAAATGGATAACATTGACTAGGACTGGGTCCCCAAGGAGTTAAATGACAAAAAGCAAACAAAGGATGCAGGTAGATAGGAAAAACTTGAAAGGACCTAAGTGTTATGGGTCAGAGATCTTATCACTTCATTATTAGAGAAACCACAGGAGCAGAAATTTTAATGTATTCTTAGAATAATTTGGACTGAAGAGTCTGAAACAAAGGGCTTTAGTTCAAATTCTGAACCCTATAATTTCTTAGCAAGGTGAATTATGTGACTGTAGTTTTCTCAACTACAATATTTACTCATCAGAAAGAGATTTTCAGCATTATGTGTAAAGTACATGCATCCCCATATGACCCCAATTTAATCAATTTTCACTGGGCAGTCATATTGGTTGACCACAGTTCTGTTCTACCTCGCACTCACCTTGCTAGTTTTCCTATTTTTCCCCACTTTGTACCCACCTTACCTCGTGGTTCAGCTCTATAAAAATCCCTAGCAAAGGCAGGGTTTTTGACAACCCAGTTGGGACCCATTCTGTCTCTCTCTCGGATGGAAACTTTCTTTCTCTCAATAAATATATTGTGCTCTTAAAAAAATGTGCGAAGTATATGGAATACATGTGAAGTAGTTAAAAGAGGGTCAGCTACATAGAAAGCGCTAAGCCAGTTTTGGACATTTGGATTGTCATTCTTGTTCTACACAGAGACTAAGAATATATTCAGATTATAGTATTCTTCATGGAATAGGGATCCATGGTTAAAGACAACTGATACTTTTCATGTTCTTCAGACTGCTAAGATACCTTGCCTTCCTCTCCTTTTGTGAAAAGATAATATCTGAAGTATAATTTTATAATAGAATTTTGGTCTCCAGCTGTTACAAGAATATTTCCAAGTTTTGATAACCTATTTTACATTTGCATTTCTGTTTGTTTATATTTAGATATCCCAAAAACCTCAGCGATCCTGGTAAGACAAATGATTTAAAAATACTGGATTTATATGAAAAATATATGCCTAATATTGCTAAGAAAAGGAATGTCAGACATTTGACCTGAAAATTATGGTAAGTGGGAGTTAAGGAGGACAATGAGGTAATTGTACCCTGTATTTCACTAAAAGACTATTGTGGTTTATATATTGTGTCAACTTGAGAAGTCTAGAAGCTTAATTTACTAACTCAACAGTTCTACATCCTGGGGTGTAGAGCACAAGCAGTTACCTGGCCATTGTGTCAATTTGAGAAGGTCAGAAGTTTAACTAAGAGACTTAGCAGGGAGCCAGGGTTATTACTTTGTAAACATCCTCATCCTGTGCAAAGGAAGGCAAGGAGGTTTGTGAATGCTACACCCATCTTGGGTTGGGGGGTGTCCTGTGTACAATATAAGGGAGGAGAAGAGGCTTTTACTCTGCCCCTTTAACTCTGGCTGCTTTTGCTCAGCTGCTACCTTGAAGTGTTGCCAGTGTGCCATGACACCCCGCCTTGGAGCCTGCTGATTATGGACTGAAACCTCCAAAAACTGTAAGATAAATAAACCTTTCCTTCCCTAGTTGTTTTGCATGTCAGGTGTTTTGTATCAGCAATGAGGGAAAAGCAACCAAGACAAAGACTGAGTCAAAACCATAAGGCTTTGGAATTTCATGCCTAACAGGTATAATCCAGAAGCATGAGTGATTGAGATATGGATGGTACAATGGGAGCCAGGTTAAGATCACCATTTAAAAAGGAATTACTCTGAGCTAAACTAGTAATATATAATTGCATGGATATGTGAGAACATTTGGAAGAGAACTTTGTTGGGTTTTGTAAATTATCCTTTGGGGAAGTAGAGCTAAGAGCAACAAAACACTACTGTTGTGGTCTAAATATTTTTATTCCCACCAAATTTTTATGATGAAATTTTCTTCTCTATGGTGACAGTGTTATGAAGTGGATATCTTTGGGAATCTATTAAACCATGAAGGTAGAACTATAATAAATGGTATTAGTGCCCTTAAAATATTCTCAGGGGAATCTCCCTCCTCATTTCCATTCTGTTAGGATACAGTGATGTGATTCTGTCTTATGTAGAGTAATATGAGGCCACCGATTAGTAGACACTAATTCCTCTAGCATCTTAATCTTGGATATCCTGCCTTCTAGCACTATGAAAAAATAAATTTGTATCATTTGCAAGTTACCCAATTTATGCCATTTTGTTATAATCATCCAAATGGATTAAGACAACTACTAACTAGAATCAGCTTTATAATCTGTATTGGAAAAATCCAAATCCCCTTGATCACTTCAATATGAGTCTAAAGGAAATTCAATAACCATCTATAGGAATCTTATGAAGAGTTCCATTCAACTATGTCTTTCTGTTTCTTTCTGCATCTGCATTTTGCTTTTTCACTATCTTCTCTCCATCTCTCTCACATGTACACATACAAATACAAACACAAAGCACACCTCGTACATAAACACAAACATAAACACATACAATCTTTCATTTTTTAAAAAAGCAAATACCGATAAGAAATTTGATGTCTTAGCGTTTGCATAATAAGGATCTCATGTTTCAACATTTAGAATGAAGCTATACAAATTGCCATGCCTCTGTCATTTTCCCTTCACACAACTGTATGCTTTTTTTAAATAATTCTTTGTATGACACCGAACTAATGCTTGAAAACATGAGAGTAAGTATAAATGAAATTCATAAAGATTTAAATAATTTTGAATATAGTTGCTCTGTTGATAAAGAAGATAATTAGTTCCAGGAAGAATTCATAATATGTCAGTTAAAAATAAAAGCTTACTTATTTGCACTACTATTTATTTTCATTTCATTTTGTGAAATCTCCCCCAAGCACTTAATGAAATCTTAATCAAAATGGGAATAAACATTATTAATTTTGTTTCTCCATTTATATACCAAGATAGTTTATGAAGATTTTTTGACAAGATACTTTTATTCCAATGGACATGAAAACTCAAATGCCATCTTTTATGCAAAGCCATTATCATTTTTTTCTGGACAAAGCTCACTGATCCTATTTGATTTTCTATTAAATAATGGTCTAATATGGCTACAGAATTGCCCATGATGTACTTGTCTGTGTTCTAACAAAACTTAATTTTATGATAAAAGTCATGCTGCAAATGAGAGCAAAAAGAAGATAATAAAATATTTGTAGAATGTAGAAGGTAATTAAATGATTATTTACTACACATTATTTTCAAAGTTCATAATTTTTATAAAAAATATTAAGTAAAAAGAAATCAAATATAGACATATAGTTCACAACAGAAAACTCTAGAATAGCAATAAACAGACTGATTGTTTTATCTTCTAGGATACCTAAGATTGTCACATATGTACACCCATGAAATTCATCCCAAATGTAGAGTCATTGGTTAGTGATACTGCCTTTTCTCTTAAAGGGATAAGAATTGTGACTTTGAATATAACAAATGATACATATGTCACATTTAGATTTATGGCTATTGTTTCAATCCTTTTTACTCACTTTGAGTAACTTTACTTGGCAGAAATTTAAGACTTTCCTATTTTGGTTTATATACCATACTGCATGCAGAGAAAGAGTATGTCAGTTTGCCTATCCGTTGATTTCCGAAATTTAACATAGAACCTAACATAGTGCTAGTTTAATACTTTTGGAATTTGTAAACTAAAAATAGTTTTTTTCCCTGACATATGTCAGGTAATACTTACTATATTATGTGACACATAGTTGGTTCATCAGTAAATGTTTGATGTAGGAAAAAGAAACAAAAGAAAGTGGAAGCAAGTGAGAAAGAAGGAAGAAGTGAGAAGGAAGGGCAGCAAGAAGACAGGATTATGGTTCTTTACTTTGATTTCTATGTATCTAGCAATGAAACTACTTAAGTCCTATTCAGTGTAAAATATCACTAAAAATAAATTAAAAGAAAAAAATCTCCTTTAATCCCTTAGTTCAACTGAACTGCCTTTCCTTCCCTCATGCTTTTCTCATGTTGCTCTAGATCAGAGAGAAAAGAAAATGTCAGTAGTGAGTTAGTATTTATGCAACATGAAGATGGTGGTATAGACAAGATATTTTAGTAATCATCCTAAGGTTGTGGTATGAGTTCTGTTTTGACTAGTACGCAATCAGTAAATTTTAGTGAAGTGAATCATTTTAGCACTTAATTTATTATGTGTTTTTAATGCTTAATGTATATAAAAGGTCCTTTGCCTGACTTTGCTCACATATAGTCCTTTAATATCTCCTGACTTAAACGGACCACATCAAAATTTAGATCAATTCAACAACTAGTTTTCTATAACAAATACTTTGGGCAAGATGTTAGACAGCATGTTGTAAAAAAAAAGAAAAACAATGGGAAGAAAAATTAAGTGTCTGATTAGATCATTGTCATATTAAGGATAATGGCATATAGTTAAAACAAAAAAAAAATATTCAACTTCAGCCACTAGGGATTTTTTAATAATAATTAGAAAGAAGGAAGTGATGGACATTGTGTGTCTACCTTACTAATAGCATCAAGTGTACTCAAAATTGACCCTCACCTCTCCCCTCCACTGCTTGCATAATTTCTTGTTTTATTTTTGTCATGTCATTAAAAAAATAAATAAAATTTTTAGCTATGAATACTGTGGTTGGCTGAATTAGAGCAGTGACAGTTCAAAGAACCCCATCTGGCAAACAAGCTCTAAAAGCAAAAATATACAATTATTTCCATCTCACAAAAGTTCAGAGAGAGAGAGAGAAATTAATTAAAGTCAATGAAGAAAAAGTTAACACTTCCTAGTGTTGTGATGATGATGAGTTTTTTCTACTCTGCTTACAAAGTCTGTCTTCTTCACATCGTGTTCTTTGAAAAAACAATAGACTCTTCAAATGCAATTCAAAACAGTACAATATTTATGAATAAATCTCCTTGTTGAACTCATATTTTAGGAATTGGAAAAGAGCTGAGATTATAAATTCTGTCACATTTATATATTATGTTCTTCAACCTGCACAGTCATTAATCTTTTTTTCTTAATTTTGAAATGAAAAAGAATAAAAACTATGATTCAGAACTTCAGAATGAAATAATAGATTAGTAATGATTAATATTTTACACATTGTTATCTTCAAAGTAGTTGTTCAGATTACAAGATATAGGCATGAATAAAGCGATCAAACAAACAATGAAAGCACAAACTGTTCTTATCTTTGAAGTTTGGTTTATTTTTCAGTAAAGTTTAACGTTTTCTTTGTCTCTTGACACCGTGTAGCACTTACCACATTTTCCCCTTTTAACTACTTATTTAAATGATGTGGACAGAACTAGATTTCCCCTATACTATGAAGTGTTTTACATAAGCATCCTCAGAAGGCTGAAGGTTTTGGCGAATATAAAATTACCGGGGATAATAAAATGCCTGGACAATGGTTTGGGCATTCTTAACTTTTTGTTTTGGTTTCAGAGTTTCTGTAAAGGAGTATGCATTTCCTTTATGTTTTTGTTTCTATGAGGAGGAAATAAAACCCTAAGTCAAAGTTTTAAGAGTATGCATTCAACTCTACTTAGATACTAAAAGTTGAAGAACCGAGCTGTCTCTGTCCCATTGTTGAGCATGATATTTAGCGAGGTGGGAATTACAATTGCTGTGGAAAAAGAAATCTGGTGATTCTTTACTCTAACTGAGATAAAATAAGCATTATAGGTTCCTTAAAGAGCATGACTTTCTTTCCTGTTTGCTTTCTCTTCCACCTCTTCCTTAAGCACTTAACAGTTTATCCAGAATGTCACAGGGACCGCACTTTTGTTTAAGTGCTATCTTGAGCATTGGTCAGGCAGATGTCATTTCAACCAGTTAATTCTTTCAGACAGGATCTTGTTTGTTTAATTATTATTTATTTATTTATTTTGAGACAGGGTGTCATTATGTAGTTCAGGTTGGCCTTGACTTCACTACGTAGCCCAGTCTTGTCTTGAAATTACAGTGATCCTCCTGTCTCAACCTCTCAAGTGCTGGGATTACAGGTGTGCACCACTATGCCTGACAACTTCAAGTGCATATGATTTAAAATATTTTATTTCTTGACTTCGTACATTGTCTGTGATTCAGGCATCGTTTTAATTTTAAAATATTAAGAAATTAACAGACTATACTTTCTCGGGAGGCTGAGGTGGGAGGAGTGTTGTGAGTTCAAGGCCAACTTGGGCTACAACGCGAGCGCAAGGCCAGCCTAAGCTACATAGTGCGACCCTGCCTCAAAAAACTAGGGCCAGGAGTTTGACTCAGTGGCTTAAGCGCCTGTCTGGCAGGCACAAACATGTGACTTCCATCCCAGGTGCCGCAAAACAAAACAAAACAAAAAAACAGACTATACTTTATGTTTTTGTTCCTGATACATTCAACTTTAACTTTCCAGTACATATTGCAAAACTATAAAGATGTTTCAATCATTAAAGCACTCGGCACAACTCAAATTGTCTGCTAGTACTTGAAATCATGTTGTCAGCAGCACAACATGCATTAAAACATGAATCAAGTAAAGGTCATTTTATGGCCGTAATATATCATGTTAATTCCAGCAAGTTGCCTATGGCTTAAAAGAAAACTAGTAGTTTGTCATAATAAGAATTTTAAAATAAACTGTTTGTTTTCTTTTTCCTCATATTTCAGTTTGAAATTAAATCACGACCTTTTACAAACATGAATGCAACTTAAATATGTTTTGATAATTGAATATAAATGATTTCTAATACCCAAACTTTATTGTCATGCCAAGTCAGTATAATAAAATGGACCTGGGATTGCAACGAAGAATAATGCTTGAAAAACTTCAAAAATTATATCTTGTACTAACACTATGAATTTTTTAAGTCAGTTGATATTTTTAGCCAAGAATTCAATACATAGAATAAATTATTATCATACATGTCTTTTTATTATTATTATTTTTTCTTTTTTTTTTTGCGGCACCGGGGATTGAACTCACAACCTCGCGCCTGCCAGGGCAGGCGCTTAAGGCACTGAGCCAAACTCCCGGCCCATACATGTCTTTTTAGAAAGAAACAATCAATATTTGTTCAATTGCATGGATTATGGATGGAATTTCACATTCCTTGCCCAACAGACACAATTCAACACACAAAGACACGTGCACAACAGGCTGATTTCTTAATAGTTTAGGTAATTTACAAAGATCTACAAAGACAACAAAGTAGTCACTTTTTCTAGTATATTCATTAACTGTAAACTAATAATGGGTGTTAAAATGAATAAAATGTGAAAGTGATTCTATCATCAAGAAAAAATATACATATATACATGAAAGATAATTAACAATGCAAGAATTTTCATAAATATATCCAAATTGATGATAATTTACTTAGAGGTAAGGAATAATATGGGTTTTAAACAACTTAACTTTCAAGAGAAGAATAAATAATGACTGACGGAGATGGATCTCATAATAGTGTAGGAAAGGTTGAGTTAACCAGGCTTGAAGGAGAACAAAAAATAAGTAAGCATCCTCTAAATAACATCTCAATTCTTTCTTATGTTTGGACTTCACACCTATGATCTACTCGTTACAAATATGATTACTTTTCCACATCTGTGCCATTGTAATGTCTATATTTATGTGAGCTCATCATTCCTTCCTTCTTTGACTTGTCATTAATTTATTAACCTTCTAATTTCCTTTTACTGTTTTGCTACCACATGTAACACTTTATCACATTTATCTTTGCAAATACCAAACTGAATAAGGTGTATTTTAGGTTTAAAAGAAATTGAGAAACAGATGAAACTAAACAGAAGAAAGAATTGAAAGAAAATATGGATAGAAAAATAATGCGTAAGTGTCATACTAAATGAATGCACTATCAGGGTGAAGAATGTAATCAGAGAGGAAGTGTTGAAGCTGAACTTAGAAGTAAAAATAGTATTACAATTCACTAAGGAAGGAAATCATGCATTTTATATAAAAGGATTGACATAATTAGTGCACTAAAGCAAGGGGATACATTATTTATTGGGGAAGAACAAGTGTTCTTATTGAGAAGGAGAAAAAAAAGAATAATAATTATAGAGGAGGTATGAAAGGTAAGTCAGGTTTAAATACAGGATGTGAAAGTTAACCATTAATCCGCTCACAATGAGAGCCAGTGTAAGTTTTTATCAGTGCTGTGTTTAATGAAAATCTATTTCAGAAAAACAAATCCAAGTCAATAAGGAATGAAAGAAAAGGTAGAAATGTGAAGCTAGGGAATTAGAACCACAGTGAAAATATTAAGTAGGAGACTGGACTTGAAACAAAAGGTGACTGTATGAGAAATTATGGAAGTACAATTGCAAACATTTGGATGTCATTTGGATCCAAAGGTGAAGGAAGAAATAAAGATCTACAAAATAGCTTTGAGGAGGAGTAGAGTTTATTTAAACAGCAATAAATATACAAATATGTAGTAAAATTAATATAGAAGTATGGAAGAGAGTTTGAGGGGCTATTTAAGATGACAAATACTTAATACATTGAACACGAGCATAATTAGACTTTGGATGAATATGTCTTGCAGAATACATTGATAGCAATAAAATATGTATCAATTTAAATGTATATGTTTTTACTGATACTTAAGTAATACAGAAGGAATATAGGATATCAATCCTGTTTGTAAAAAGTTTGTGATATAATTAGAAAAAATAATAAAGTAATATTAACATGTAAATAACTGGAAAACAAGATGTAAATTGAATCATGTAATATTGTTTTAATCTAAAACAGGTTAGAAAAAATGAGATGAGGATTAGCTGATAATATAACAGGTTATTTTCATGAAGGCAGTGAAACAAAAGATGCTAAGGAGACAATGAAATAAAAATATAGATATGTAAAACTGAAGTTAATGATTCTGTGCTTTGAAAGTCTAGAGCTTATCAAGTTATAATTATCTCAGTCATCTGAATGTTCAAGCAAAGGAATGAGATCCACCTGGTTGCACATTCTGTTTAATAACTTAAAAGACTTGAGCAGATTCTGCAAGAACCTGTGGTGAATAAAAGGAGTTCATTCTCTACATCGTAGAATCACGTTTTAAGATCACAAGTACTTAGGCACTCTGAGAAAACCCAATATATAGATAATGGAACCTGAAATAAATAATTATAGCTGAACCTTTCTTAATTTAGAATAATGACAAAATAGCAAAAGCTTTAGAATGCATTCTGAGAAAAAGAGGTAAATCTATCAATTTTTCTTAAAATTTAGGAGGCACTTGCCCCATTAAGTTGTGTACAATGAAAATGTTAAATGTTGTTTCAATGAAAATGTTAAATATCATTTTTCTGAGGGAACACTGATTCTTTTGTAATTACTGTACAGTTTAGGGCTGTCTCAAAGTCCCTTGACCTTAACCTAGAGTTTAGCTAATTCTCTGCCATACTTCCACATAGTAGGAAGATTTCCTTTAGGGTTCTTTTTTGTAATGGTTTTCTAAATTACATGTTTCATTATTGATTTTTCTGTATTATTTGAATTTCTTGAAGTAGTTATCAACAAAAACAAAACAAAAATTTAATATACACATAGGTAAATAAACTATTATAATCAAATTTAAAAAGTACTTAAAAGCTGTTCTTTTAAATCACATAATTCTAATATTTTCAGATTATGCACAAAAGATATATATCACAAAAAACATAATTTTAGGGGCTAGGGATTTAGCTAAAGTAGTAAAGTTCTTACATAGCATTTCTGAAACTCCGAATTTAATCTCTAGCACTTCAAAGCACAAAAACAAAAACAAAAAGCAATTTTGAATTTGATGCTTAAGCATGATGATTTTATTACAAATTAAAATTTTCTTCATTCAACAATTATCTAGTGAATATCTCTTATACTTGAGAATCTTCATATATGAGAATATAATTTTGATGTCACTAAGTAGCTATCTTTATTAGATAAACAATATAGAATAATAACTTACAAATAAAAAAGCAAAAAGACTGTGAGTATATAATTTCAAATTGTGAAAGAGATGATAAAAAGATCAAAGAAGAAAAGCAAAACAGTATGAGTATATGGAATAATATTATTTCATTTTGTTTTATCTTATTTTTACTAGTATACATTTGTAGTACATAATGTTTGCATTCCTTGTGTAGAGTGGTACATGCATGTAATACATCTTAATTCCTTTTTCTTCTCCTTTCCATCCACTCTCCTTCCATCTTTTGTCCTCTTCTCATTTGAGAAAAATCTGTCTCCCTATTTTATATTGTCCATATCTTACTTTACTCTTTATAATTTTGCTTCCTTGTATATGAGAGACTATATGATATTTAAGCTTGTGGGTCTGATTTAGTCTACATGGCATTTTGGTCTCCAGGTACGTTCATTTCCCTACAAATGACTCAAGTTTATCCTTCTTCATGGAAGAGTAGTACTCCATTGTATGAAAATACCATGTTTCTTTATCGATTCATTGATTGATGAACATAGAAGTTGCTTTCAAGATTTAATTATTGCGAATTGTGCTGCTATACACATGGTATGCATGTATCACTGCAATATGAAGTTTTTAACTCTTTGCAAAATACCTAAAAGTAGAAGAGCTGAGTCAAATAGAATTTCTAGTTCTTGTTTTTTGAGGAATCTCCATAGTATTTTGCAAAATGGTTGTACTAGTTTTCATTCCCACCAAGAGAGTAGAAAATTTCCTTTTTCCCTACAGTCTAACTAGCGTTTGTTATTATTTGATTTCTTGATGATGGCCCTTCTTTCTGGGGTAAGGTGAAATCTCACTGTTGTTTTAATTTGTATTTCCCTAATGCCCAACAAAGGTGAGCATTTCTTTATTTATTGGTCATTTGTATTTTCTCTGTGAATCAGGAAAAATTTACTTGGAAGGTGATAGATGATCAGTTACCTGCATGCGATTAGCACTTAGGCCATACGAAGCACTTGAGAAAGAAAGAGAATTCCAAATAAAAGAAATAGCAGAGGGAAAAATTTGAAAGATGGAGGGTGAGAACAGAGGAAGAAAGGGATTCCAGGAATGAATGAGAGCAGAGGTTTCTTAGGTGAAATGCAATTTGGAAAACAATCAATATTAGTTGTATAAATAAATCGACATAAGAATAGATAAAGGGGGTCATGAAAACCTGAAAAATAAAGCTAAATTAATGAATTACAGCAGTAAAATTCAGAGATCACTCAGAGAATAGAGAAATTTTGCTGACTGGCTTAGTTAAAAGCATTTGCCATGTATAGCTCATTGCCAATTACATAAGCCACTGATTTCTAATTCTGGTTTTAAGATTCTTGGGACAGTTTTAATTATCCCAAGAGGTGTAATATAATTTTCCAAATGTGTGATTAAAAGTTAGAAATGGAAGGATATTCCAAAATTAAATTAACCTGCCTAGGATGCCAATATTCTAAAAGTATAGTCAGAGGCAGAGGTAGTTTTCAAAATGAATTTACCTGCAATTGACTTTTAAATAGGAATCTTAGGAACATTCAAGGCATCGTGGAATGCTTCTAGCACCATGACCTTATTGTGCTGCTTGATTGTAACTTACAAAATAAAAACCTACATCAAAGTAAACATGCAATTATGTTTATTTAATGATCGACTATAACCTAATATCTGACCTTCATTTACTTATTGGATATTTTGTCTATTATATATTCCAAGAATCACATTAATGGAAGCATTCTCTGTTTAAATATCAGAAGAAAATGATAATAAATGAAGGACATATACTTCCTGTTGAAAAACACTGAGGTTTTGCTAGCAAAGCTTTCCCATTTCTTCTTTCCCTTTACTCAATTACAACCTATTGCAACTTTCAAGGAAGGCACAGTTTTTTGGTTTGTTTTTTTAGTTTGTCCTCCAGCTAGAGAAACTATTTAGAAAATTGGTTTATTTTAGTTTGGCCCCATGCAGGCTTGACCTATTTTATCTTATTACAGTGATGGAGAACTCCATTCCTGCTAAAATTTAGCTTCAAAGAGTTCTGTTAATGGAGCAGATACAGGCTCCTTCTCACCAGTAGGTAAAAAATAAAACTTCTCCCTTAAAATCTTGTAACATATTTACCAAGTTTATATGATAAAATATTTCCAATTAAATAAATGTTTGCCACTAGTAATTATAAAATAGTCAAATGTTGTAATTATTACACAAAGCACAATTAACTTTTTATTTAATAACAATAACAAAATAATGTACTCCATAAAATTAGAATGATTTCAAGTGATAATTATAATTCAAGTAATATCTTTGTTTCTTTTACTGTTTAAGTTAAAACATGCATTAAGTCTCAATCTCTAACAAAATACGTGCCTGCCACTTTATCACATAGCTTCTGACAGCAAGACCGGTTTGTTTTAATATGACACCAGTGAGAATGATTCTGCTTTGATGTATGTAAAGTCAGGATATTGTGTTTTTGATTTTGCATTTGTTTTTAATGGAAAAACAATTCTGGCAATCATCAGACAGCTCATCACCAAGTTGACTCAGCTTCATTCATTTCTTTTTTTTTTTTTTTTTTTTTCCCTCTCACCAGCAGGAAAATGAAAGAATCAGCATAACCCATTGCCACACCCAGTAAAAAACATCAGCTGCCTATTCTGCTTAAATGCTGTCTTTCTCTGGCAGCAGGATCCCAATTTTTTGAAAGTAATTACTACATTTGGACCAAAGCATTTATTTCATTTTCTCAATATATTAGTGTTGGCTGGACTAACATAAGGTAGCTGAGTTTGCAGTAAAAATTTTATAAAGACTTCCAGGAGTGACTCTGTATAATTGTTTCCTTAAATGAAAATGATTGGAATTCTGTCCATGATATTGATTAAACTTAGTGTTAGTATACTCATTGGCCAATGGATGACAAAAACTAATTCAAAGGTTATTCCCATACCACTCAATGAATGTTGTTATAATGATAATAATAATATGGTACATGAGGATATAATAGTTAAGGTATCATGATAATTTCTAAACAAAATCTTTGTCTTAAAATACAAGAATTACTCAATTGAATGGTACCCTAATTTGCACTTTAAGTTTATCAGCTACAGTATTATAATTACAAATATAATTATGATAATAATAATTACATCATATTTTGACTTGCCCTGACAATCAAGAGAAAAAAATTCTTAGATTCATAAATTTGTTTATATTTTCAGGAAAACACAGTTTGATAAACACATGTTAGAAACATCTGCTTAATGTCCCCAATTGTTTTTCCCTTATAGTAAGCTTGTCAATCAACAGCATCATTCAGAGAAAATATAAAAGAAATTCCTGTGCGAATATATTTGGAAAACATTTAATGTATCATGTATAAAATGATACAATATTTCATTAATATTAGGAGTACCTAAAAATCTAACAGAGAAGAAAGTTTCCCTGAAAAGTTGTCAAGAGAAGAAAGTTTCCCTGAAAAGATTGTTTTTATAGTTCAAATGATTCCCCAAGTATACATATTAATTGTAAGTGTCATGGTATTCTTGACTCACAACACTTAACACTTTGACAGTTTGCCAAAAAATTTCTCCCCTCCTTGGGTAAAGTCTTCATCTGTACAAAATTCTGGACTGATCTTCATATAATCCTCCTTAATTTCAAGTTTTGTCCAATCTTCCCCATTTCACTTTCACATTCATTCATCTCTTAGACTGATTCTTTAAAATATTAATTATTGTAATAATATAATAGATCATGCATCATTAGTCTGAGACCTTGAAATTGAATTTAATCTCTCTGACAATGCTGTTAGTAATTTATTATATTCATTTTCCAAAGAATTGAAATAGATGCAGCAGAGAAGGAGTTAACTTTTCCAAAGGACTGAGACAGATTTAAATTTTGGTCCCCGTAGGTCCAGGATCATGCTTTCTACTAAGCCCAAAGACCTCATCTTTTTTTTTTTTTTTTTTTTTTAGAGGAGGTAGGGAGGGGAGTCAAACTTGCTCTCATGGATCAAGCATCTTTTGTGAGGTAGTATGTGTTATACTGCTAAACTGCTCTTTCTCTTTACCTCTGAGTCTTTCTGCTAGTCTTAGTGCAGCTTGTCAATCTTCCATGTCAGGAATCAATAAACAAATTCTAAGGGAAACAGGAAAAATGGATAAACCATTTTCTATTATATAGTCAGATGTGAAATTATCAATTTTAATGAGACCAGACTGAATCTATAAATTCAAACTGCAGTTTAAATCATTTTTACTTAACTGATAAAATAATTACCCCAAACATTTATGAAGTAGAAATCAGTTTGTTCAAAATTTTCATTTGGTAATAGTGAATCTAAGGCTCAAAAGGGATAAATGAGTTGCTTAAAGACTATACCCAATTTTTTTTATCACTAACATTGTCTTAAATTCTGTATTAAATTTATATCCTTTGTTATGGAAATTTTATTTTTAATTTATTAAGCAAACTTACAGAATAAACTAGCTTTATGTATGAAAAGAATTTCTGAAAAACTTTTCAAAATAAAACATCCATACACTGAATGCTCTTCTCTGCTGGCTCATTTCATCACTTAATATTTAGTGGAATATATTTCAGATCTTAATTCAAAAAGTTTTACCAATGTTAATATTTCAAGCATGACCTTAAATTAGATTATATAGTGGTGATAGTGTGATGGAGTAGAGAAAGGTATGATTTAGATCCAATCTTTTTTGCTCTGGTGTTATGTCTTACATTAATTCTTACAAATTATTTAACATTTTTGAACTTTATTGTATTAATATATAAATTTTTTTTAAAAATCCTCTTCAACAGTAATGGTATGAGAATTAAATACATCAATTCACATAAATCTCTTAGCATGGTCTTTAATTTTTTTCCTTCCCTCTTTTATAGGTCCATATTTGTTTTGTGTTTTTTTGAAACAATGTCTTGCTGTGTAGCCCAAGCTAGTCTCAGAATTGCAGCGATCTTCCTATTTTGGCCTCCCAAGTCCTGGAATTACAGGCATCAGCCACCATGTCACCACACTCAGTTTTCATAACTCTAGTCTTTCAAATCTGCTCTGGTTTATAACTTCTGGGGAAAGGGATGCATTATAATTCTAACATACAGCAATTTTAAGTGCCTGTGACCATGTTTCAGATAGGATTTGCAGCCACAGAGTCTTAGGAGCAGAAAGTATGACCACTTCTGAGGATTACGTTGAATGAAAGAAAAACAAGTTTTTGTTATTCATAATAGTGAATATTAGCCCAAATCTAAATCTCATTCCAATGAGATTGTGGAAAGCTTTGTGATAAACCTGTTGCTGTTACTAAAACACGTGTACATCTTATATTGACTGATGAAGAAATAACTAATGAATGATAATTATTCAGGTAGATTATCATCATTTGCTCCCCAATCTTTATTCCTCTCTTCTCAAAAGTACCTGGGTTCTTTTGTTTCACCTAAGAGGACTAATACCTGCACACTACTGATTATAACCACTTAAGGAGCATATGAATTTATGGAGAATATTAATGTATTCTGTCATTCCCCTTTCAAGAGATAGCCTTTGAGATGTTGAATAGCACCACAAGCTAGTTGACATTCTCTTTACCAAAACTGAATAACAAAATTCTGTAGATTAACAGATACTTAATGCTAGCAAAGGTAAGAAAGTGGTAAACTGACTGAAAAAAAAATCTTGAAAAATCTACCATTACCAATACACGTGCACACACACACACACACACACACACACACCACACCTCACTAAATTCACCTGCCAAAGAAAAAAGAAAATAACTATAATTTTGGAAAAATATGTACACTGACTGTAAATTATTGGCCCTTCCTTATTTCAACTTATTATTTCAAATTACTGCTAGATGGAGGGTTATAATGAATCAACTGAGCACTATAATGATACAGAATACTAATATATGGCCCAGAATTCCAGATATTGTTTTGGACCCAAACAGACACAAAAATTTTGTTTTTAGATGCTGAAGTATTAAACTGTTGGGCAGTGCATGTATTTTTAACATTTTAGGGCAGCAAATTGCTAGAGATTGACAAAAATTAAAAAAATGTGAATCTTGTTCCTTTTTATCTTTAAAAATTGAAATCAAGCAGAGGAGTTTCTCAAGTCTTGCAATATTAATCTCAAGGGTAAGAGTGAAAAATAATGCACAGTGAAGACTGTCCCATTGACCTAAACCAGAATAATTGCTGTAGATTTGGATTCTGATGATGAATACATGGAACTTTCTTTTTTTCAGGAGGATATGGATGTATTTCTTATAAACAAGGCTATTTAAAACTTTGTATCTATGGAAAGATACATGTGGACAATGACTAATTAATATGGTAAGCTTATGGTAGCTTTACTGCTCCAGTATAATTTCCTTTTTCCTTTTTTCAGGTTCTGTTTTACTATTGGAGGACTTATCTTTTAAAAACATGCTTAACTTTTGGAAAAATCAGCTTCCCTAGATTTCTTCATTTAGACACTACTTATAAAGAATAGAAACATAAAGTTACATAAAGTTTGAAGAGAGCTTTCAGGACAATCTTAGGAAACAAAAAACTATCTTGCTCCAAATGATATTTTGTACCTGTGTAACATCATGAACTACTGCTTCCATTTTGCTATCATAAGAAAGCAGTTTCAAGAAGAAGTTAGCATACAAGGGTAAGATTTAATACAAACAGAAACAAAGCAGAAAGATATCAAATAAAAAACCTAAGCCGGGCGTGGTGGCGCACGCCTTTAATCCCAGCACTCGGGAGGCTGAGGTAGGCGGAGCGTTGTGAGTTCGAGGCCGGCTTGGGCTACAACACGGGCGCAAGGCCGACCTGAGCTACATAGTGTGACCCTGCCTCAAAAAACCAGGACCGGGAGTTTGGCTCAGCAGCTTAAGCGCCTGTCTGGCAGGTGCGAGGCTGTGAGTTCGATCCCTAGTGCCTCAAAAAAAAAAAAAAAAAAAAAAAAAAAAAAAAAAAAAAAAAAAAAAAAAAAAAAAAAAAAAAAAAAAAAAAAAAAAAAAAAAAAAAAAAAAAAAAACCCCAAAAACCTAATATTAAAACCTGAACACATTTGAAAAAGAACAAAATGAGTCAAAATTGAGCAGAAGGATAGGAGTTAGAAGGACTATAGTAGAAACACATGAACTATGAAAACAAACAAAAATCCCAATTGGTGTTTTGAAAAGATTTTTATAAAATCAACATATCTATTGATATAGTGATTTAGAACAGAGAAACTCAAATAAAATTACAAATGATAGAGGAATAATTATAATTGATATCATAGAAATAAAGAATCAAAAAATACTAGTTTTAAACAATTATATACAAACAAACAGGACAATTTAGGATAAATAGAGAATTTCAGAAGCATATTATCTATCAAGGCTGAATCAAGACTTAAAAATATTTGAGCAAGCCAATAAACAGCAAAGAGTTTTAATCATAATAAAAGTGTTTCATTAACAACTGTCTGGAACTTGATGGTTTCATTATTAAATTAAACTATTTAAAGAAGAACTGATAGGAATTATTCCCAAACTTTTCCAAAAATTATAGAGGACAGTATAGCCAAATCAATTTTATGGAGTCAGTATTACCCTCATATCTAAGCCAAATAATGACAATATAAGAAACAACCAAGTAAACAAATAAAAAATCTATAAGCCAATATGCTTGATGAGCTCAGAGTTAAAAATATTAAAATGGGAGCAAACTAAATTCAGCAGTATATTGAAAGGGCCATTCATTATTTCCTCAATGCAAAGATTAGTTAACGTGCAAATGCCTACATGTGATATATTGTAGTAACAGAATGGACAAAAACAATACCACTCTCGGTAGAGTCAGAAAAAGCTCTTTAAAATTCAACTTATTTTTATGGTAAAAATGGTTACTAAATTAAGTATAGAAACAATGACCCACTGCACAGACCATTAATTAGCCTAGAGTTAATACAATTTTAAATGATGAAAAGTTCAAACCCTTGTATTTAAGACAAAGATGACCACACTTGCCATTTTAAAAAAACCAAAAGCTAAGATATGCTTGTTTTCAGATAATATGATTATATATATATACACTTAGGATAATTATTTAGTTCATTGTGGTACAAAAGTGCCATGCTCTGTAGAAGCCATACTTCAGATTTTGAACTTGTGTTTTTGAACTTTTATCAGCATGCTGAGCTATGTTGTCTAGCAATGTGAGGCAGTGACAGTGAACCTCTACTCTGAGCCACAGTGAAGCATGTAGTGACAACAGTAAATAAACGATAATTAACAGTACAGTGTGTTGTTCATTCATGTGTTAGGTTAGGTGTGAAAAATTCATGTTTGACTTAATGCTATTTTCAGTTTACAGTGGGTTATTGGGATGCAATTGCATTGCTAGTCAAGCAGTTGGTTTAAAGTTGGACAGTGCACACAAAAATTGGGTGCATTTTTTAAATGTCAAAAATAGAATACCTGAAACAAAATCAAGACCTCAACCTACTAAGAAAATAGCTTAACAACAATGAAAACTCTTAAGAATTAATTTAACAAAGACAGGAAAAGTACTCATGCAATCAAAACTGTGAAACATGCATAAAAAATATAAGGAATGCACAAATAAATACACATACAATGTCCATGGATAGAACCAGTGATCTGGTATGTCTATACTGCTAAAAGACATATAGTAAGTCCCCAATTTACAAATGAGTTCCATTCAAGAACATTCGTAAGTCAGATTTGTTCTTAATCTGACAAAGCAAGTCCTAACCTGTACATTTATGAAAGCTCACAACTCAAATGTTTGTAAACTGGTAACTTGCTGTATGTAGAATCAATAACATGTAGTTTTAATAGAAGTAGAGAAAACAGTCATAAAGTTCTAATGAAAACACAAACAAATAAACTGAAGGTATCACATAACCTGCTTTTATGTGTTTTAAAAAGCTGTGGTAACTGTATCTAACAGTGTACCACGACTTGTTACAATTGTCTTACATGTTTATATGTTCTTTGCTCTATTCGTCTGATTTTCAATCTGTATATATGATAACAATCTTTATAAAATTTTAAAAGACAAATAAATAAATAAATAAATCTGATACTCAAAAAATAAAAGGGTGGTGGAGGAAGGGGGAAAATATAAATTGAAATATGTTATGTACATGTCCTAATTCCCTACACTGAATGTAATCATTATGTGCTCTAAACATGCACTAATAAAAGCCAAAAAAGTTACAGGAAAAAAAAACCCCAACATACTGGCCTCCTTAAAGACACATTGACCAATGAAAAATTAAAGAAAAGAGAGAAATAAATCCATACGTATGTGGATGATTGATTTTTGACAAAAAGTGTCAAGACTACATATTGGGAAATGATAGCTTCTTCAATAAATGGTGTTGGAAAAACTGGATTCTTTCATGAAGAAAGAAATTTTATGCCATACATAAAATATATTCAAAATGGATTAAAGACTTAAACATAGTACTAGAAACTCTAAAACTGATAGAAGAAAATATGGGGAAAACACTCTGGCATTGATTTGGGAAGCGATTTTTCTTTTCATTCACTCCCAAAAGGGCAGCTAATAAAAGCAAATACACACAAGTGGTAACATACCAAAATAGAAAGTACTGACAGGAAGGAGTTAAAAATATGAAGAAACTGCCTAGGAATTAGGAGAAAATGTTTACAAGTCTTATATCTGATAAGGGTTGAATACACAAAACATACATCGAAGTCAAAAAATTTTATAGAAAGAAAGAAATCCAAATTCTCTATTATGTTTTATTTCGCTTGGTTTTATTCTCTTCAGAATAAAAGAACTTTTTAAAAATTGGGAAAGGGACCTGAGTAGATATTTCTAAAAAGAAGAATCCTCCTTATCCATAATCATTAGGTTAATGAAAATTAAAACCACAATGAGTTATCATCTTGCATCTGTTAGGATGATTGTAATAAAAAGTAAAAAGTGAATAAATGTTGGAAAGAAGTGAAGAAATGGAAAAGTTTTTGAACTGTTTCTAGCAATGTGACTTACTACAATTGTTATGGAAGACTACAGAAATTACTCAAAAAAGTAAAAGAACATAATCATCATATCACCCAGTAATCTTCTACAAACTACGTATCCATGGAAAGTGAAATGAGAATGTGGGAGAGATATCTGCATTCCCATATGTATTTAGCAACACAATTCACAGCAGTCAACACATGAAATCAGCCAGTATATCCATTAACAGATGAATAGACAGGGCCAGGGATTTAGCTCAGTAGCACCAGCATTGCCTGACAAGCGTGAGGTCATGAGTTCAATCCCTTGTACAAAAAAAAAAAAAAAAAAAAAAAAAAAAAAAAAAAAAAAAAAAAAAAAAAAAAAAAAAAAGAAAAAGAAAAAAATAGACAAGAAATGTGTTCTGTATGCACAAGGAAACAAAACAAATGATTGAAAATGAGAGAAATTTTGTCATTTTCTGCAACAAACACTGGAAAACATTATGCTAAGTGAAGTCAGTCACAGAAAACAAATATCTCAGTTTTACTTATACATAGAATCTAAAACATGGGTGTCATAAAAGTGACAAGTAGAAGTTATAAAGGGCAGAGGTTGGGAGAAGTGAGGAAATGATAAACGAAGAATAGAAAATTCTTAGTAAGCAAGTAAAAATTCTTTCTGAGAGGTATATTAAGGTGATGCAGTTAATTATATTTTACTGTATTATTTCAAAATTATCTAAAGAATAAATTTCAAACATTCACCAAAATATATTTAATATTTAGGGCTATGAATATGTTAACTAGCTCTCTCAATTATATTTAATTCATAAATTACAACATTGTTTTGTACAACAAAAATGCAATTATAATATTTCAATTTACTATGAAAGATACTTTTAAAAAAAGAAACAAATTAAAAATATATTATGGAACACTTTCCTATATCTGAAGTTTTATAACAATGATGCCCACATACATTTCTTCTTTTAGTGATGTTATTCAACAACATTTATATGTCCAGGTCATTGTGATTTTCTTTTGTTTTGTTTTTCTATTTTCATTTTTTAGTTTCTTTACTTTCCCCTTTTATGTACCCATGTTTTTTTTTTTATTATTATGAAGAACATTGCTACCATTTAGATGTACACAATGATCACATATATCACAGGAAATTTGTATTTGTACATGATATATCTTGATTTCCCTTTTTCTCCCATTTCCCTTCCCTCAATTCAAACTCATTTCCCCTCCTTATTTACAAAGCTTTGCTTCTATTTTGTCCTTCTTTTCTAATTTTTTCTTTTCCCTTCCTTCCTTTTCCCCTCCTCCCTTCCTAGTTTCCTTTGCCTTTTGAACAATGTCTTCCTCTTTCACAATATGTATTATAGATTTTGGTTCTTATTTACACTTTCAGTTTTTTACACCAAAGAGATAATGTGATAATTACATGTTTGTCTGATTTATTTCACTTAAGATTATGGTCTCAAGGTGCATTCATTTAACAATAAGATTCTCAAGTGTATCCTTCTTTATGGCCGTGTACTTCCTATCTATCTATCTATCTATCTATCTATCTATCTATCTATCTATCATCTATCTCACATCATTTTTAATCTATTCATCAGTGGATGGCATTTGGGTTGTTTCCAAGATTTAGATATTACAAAATGTGCTGCTTTAGACATGCATGTGCATATAATGCTGTGGTAAGAGGCCTTTAATTCTTTTGAGGAAAAAAAGAGAGAAAAGAAAGGGAAGAGCTGTGTCAAATGGGACCTCTAGTCCTAGTTTTTGAGGAGTCTCTACACTGATTTCCACAGTGGTTGTACCAGTCTATACTCCCACCAAAAATGGAAAAGACTTCTTTTTCCACCATAGCCCCTCCTGCAATTTTTATTTGCTTATTTCATGATAGTCATTCTTTCTGGAACAAGGTGGAAACTCAGTGTTTTTTAAATTTTCATCTCTTGGACAAGTATTGATGTTAAACGCTTTTCAATATTCAGATGATTTTTTCACTTCTTCATCTGAGAAGTGTCTAGTCATTTCAGATGCCTATTTTGGATTGATTCTTTAAATTTGGGAGGTCAAATTTATTTTTTTTAGTTCTTTATGTCCTAGATACTAGTCTGAGGAATAGCTGGCTAAAATGTTTTTCCATTCTGTGGGATGTATTTTCACTATGTTAGTGATTTCTTTTGCTGTGCAAAAGCTTTTATAATCAATGAGATCCCAGTTCTTGATTCTTTTTTAATATTTCTCATGCTGTCAAAATTTTGTTAATTAAGTCTTTGTCTACACCAATATTTTCAAGAAATTTACCTATCCTATCTTCCAGGAGATTTAATATTTGCTTAATATTTAGATCATTGACTCATTTTTATTTTAATTTAGTACATAATGACAGACATAGATCTAATTTTAGTCTTTGGCATGTGGAAAACTAGTTTATCCAGGGCCATTTAGTAAGGTTATCTTTCTTCCAGTGACCATCAAACTATATGGCTAAAAATTGAAAGCTTTCATTCTTACCAAGACAAGGATATCCACTATCACCACTTCTATTTAATATATTTCCAGAAACATTACCCACAACAGTTAGACCAGAGAAATAAATAAAAAGAATAAAGATAGGAAAGGAAAAATTTAAATTGTCATTACTTGCAGATGACATGATACTCTACATAAAGATCCCATAATATCCACTGAAAGAATTCTAGATTTAATAACCAAATTCGGTCATATAGCTGGATATGAAGTCAACACTCAAAAACAACAGTATCCCTATTCATAAATGACACACTCATTGAGAGAGAAATTAGGACAACAGCCCCTTTCACAATATTATTGAAAAGAATGAAATAATTAAGAATCAATCCAACAAAGGAAGTAAAAAATCTCTATACTGAAAACTACAGTACTCTAAAAAAGGAGATTGAAGAGGAAATTACTGGTTCGGCGGAACCACTGAACTCTTTGCAGCCAGACTTAGGGTCAGGGTGGTGCCACACTCCAGGGTACACTCTGCCTAGCTCCCTGGGACCAGGAGACCTTGGCCCCCACCAGGGAAGGTGGAGGCTCCACCCACATGCCCCGGGAGGCCACCTGCACTTGCTGTGCACAAGATCCAGCTCTACTGGGTCCCGCAACTCAACGTGACCCACCAGGGGAATGTCCGGTCAGCCTCACAGAAAACAGAGCCACATAGATTTTAGAAGAAAATGATAAAACAAAAGACCAAGAGGAAGTCTCAGTCCCCCAGCCCACTGAGAACAAACCCAAGAGACCCTGAAATGGAAGACAGTGGGAGTCACACAATTGAACTTTCTGAAATGATAGAAAATGCAGTAAAGAAACAGCTTAATGAAGCTATAGAGAAACTCAAATCAGAAATATTCTCTCAGCTAAGAAATGAAATAAGAATTGTTATTAAAGAAATGTGTGTATCTAAAGAGCAAGATGAAAAAAAAGAACTTAAGAAAATTATCAAAACTTTGAATGAACATTATAAGACACAAACGGAATGGATGAAACAGATGCAAAGGGAAATGCAGGAAATGAAAAATTCCATGGAAAGTTTGAAAAGCTGCTTGAATGAAGCTGAAGATAGAATCTCAGATCTTGAAGACAGCATGGGAGATCATGGCCATGAAAGAAAAGATCTCTTAAAAATAGTAAGGAACCAAGAAACAACAATTCAACAGCTGCAAGACGATACCAAGAGAAATAACATAAGATTAATAGGCATAAATGAAAAAGCAGGGGTCAATACTAATGACCTATGAAGACTATTCACAGAAATAATAGCAGAAAACTTTCCAGACATGGGAAGAGAATCTGAAATACTGGTAACTGAGGCATACAGAACCCCAATTAACCATAACCAAAATAAATCTTCAACCAGACATATAATAAGGGTATCAGAAATACAGCACAAGAACAAAATACTAAAAGCTGTCAGAGAAAAGAAACAGAACACCTATGAAGGAAAGCCTATCAGAATCATGCCAGACTTCTCAACACAAACCTTTAAGTTAAGAAGAGCTTGGAGTGAAGTATTTCAAATCCTGAAAGAAAACAACTTTCAACCCAGATTGATGTACCCTGCAAAACTATCCTTAAAAATTAATGGAGAAATAAGATACTTTCATGACAAAGAACAACTGAAGAAATTTATGGCCACCAAACCAACACTACAAAGAGTACTGAAAGACAGTCTAGAAAGAGACAAAGGTAGCCACAATCTTAAGAACAACAACAAAAGGAAACCACTAAGCAGGGCAAATAATTAAACAGAAAACGTAGAAAATCAACAGCAGAAAGATATCATGACAGGGATGAGCCAGGACATATCAGTTATATCAATCAATGTAAATGGTCTCAACTCACCAATAAAAAGAAACAGACTAGCAGAGTGGATTAAGAAACAAAACCCAACTATATGCTGTGTACAAGAAATACATTTCATTCAAAAGTAAATTCACAGACTAAAAATCAAAGGCTGGAAAACAATACTCCTTGCAACAGGAACCCAGAAAAAAGCAGGGATAGCTAATATGTTTGCAGACAATGCAAACTTCAAATCGAAAATGATCAAAAGAGATAAAGAAGGTCACTACATACTTGTTAGGGGAAAACTTCAAGAGGGAGAGATTAAAACCATAAATATATATGCACTGAATATGGGAGCACCCAACTATGTAAAACAATTCTTAATAGATATGAAAAACCAAATAAACAATAATACAGTTATAACAGGGGATCTTAACACCCCACTGTCACAGAGAGACAGATCAACCAAACAAAAAATCAGCAAAGAAATAACAGAACTGAATCAAACTTGTGAACAAATCGACCTAGCATATGTGTACCGAGTATTCCACCCATCAACATCAGAATACACCTTCTTCTTAGCTGCACATGAGTCACTCTCTAAAATTGATCATATACTGGTCCACAAAACATGCTTAAGTAAATGCAAAGGAACTGAAATAATTCCATGCTTATTATCTGACCATAGCGCAGTAAAATTGGAAATGAATAACAAAAAACCTACAATAACCACACAAACACATGGAAATTAAATAATACTATCCTAAATAACCAATAGGTCACAGAAGAAGTTAAAGAAGAAATTAAAAAATATCTACAATTGAATGAAAATGCAAATACAAATTACCAGAACCTGTGAGATACAATGAAAGCATTCCTCAGAGGGAAATTTATAGCACTAAACTACCACATCACAAAAATGGAAAGAACACACATAAACAACCTAATGCTGCAACTCAAACTTCTACAAAGATAAGAATAAGTTAAGTCCAAAGCCCAAAGAAGGGAGGAAATTATTAAGATTAGAGCAGAAATTAATGCAATTGAAACTAAAAAAACAATGCAAAGAATTAGTGAATCGAAGAGTCAGTTCTTTTACAGAGTAAATAAAATTGATAAACCCCTAGCCAACCTTATCAAGAAGAGGAAAGAAAAAACTCAGATTCATGCAATAAGAAATGAAAAGGCTGAAATCACTACAGACCCAGAGGAAATACAGAAGATCATCAAAACCTACTTCAAAAACCTTTACTCACATAGATTTGATAACACAGAAGAAATGGACAGATTCCTAGAAACCTATGAATTACCAAAACGGAGTCAAGAAGATGTAAAGCTGCTGAATAACACAATTTCAGGTAATGAAATTGAAAATGTAATTAGGATCCTACCAACAAAGGAAAGCCCAGGCCCTGATGGATTCACTGCTGAATTCTACAAGAAATTTAGGGAAGACTTAATGCCAACACTCCTCAAACTCTTCAATGAAATTGCAAGGGAAGCAAGTCTCCCTAACTCATTCCTGGAAACAAGCATTACCCTAATACCAAAACCATAGAAAGACCCAACCGAAAAAGGAAATTAGAGACCAATCTCAGTAATGAACATAGATGCAAAAATCCTCAATAAATCACTGGCAAATAGAATACAACAAGCTATCAGAAACATTATACAACATGATCAAGTGGGATTCATCCCAGGAATGCAGGGATGGTTCAACATACAGAAATCAATACATGTAATACACCATATCAACAGAGCCAAGGACAAGAACGACATGATCATCTCAGTAGATGCAGAAAAAGCTTTCAACAAAATCCAACACCCATTCATGATAAAAAACCTACAGAAAATCAGAATAGATGGTCTCTACCTCAACCCGATAAAAGCCATATATCATAAACCAACAGTCAACATCTTACTAAATGGAGAAAAACTGAAAACTTTCAACATAAAATCAGGAACAAAACAAGGATGTCCATTATCACTGCTCCTATTCCATATAGTTCTGGAAATATTAGCCAGAGCAATTAAACAAGAAAAAGAAATAAAGGGAATAAGGATAGGAAAGGAAGAAATGAAATTATCATTATTTGCAGATGATATGATACTCTACATAGAAGACTCCCAAAAATCCATTAGAAGACTCCTGGAAGTAATAATCAAATTCAGTAATGTAGCTGGATACAAGGTGAACACTCAAAAATCAATAGCATTCCTGTACACAAACAACAAAGTCACTGAGAGAAAAATAAAGGAAACCACACCCTTCACTAGAACATCCAAAAAAATGAAATACTTAGGAATCAATCTAACAAAGAAAATAAGAGATCTATACAGTGAAAATTGCATTACTCTAAAGAAGGAAATTGAAGATTTCAGAAAATGGAAAGATATTCCCTGTTCATGGGTTGGAAGAACAACCATCATGAAAATGGCCATTCTCCCAAAATTATTATACAGATTTAATGCAATCCCAATCAAGATACCACTGGCCTACCTCACAGAGCTAGAGAAAGAATTCCTGAAGTCATCTGGAACCAGAAAAGACCTAGAATAGCAAAGGCAATTCTGGGCAACAAAGGGAAGGCAGGAGGCATCACAATCCCCGACTTGAAACTATACTACAAAGATACTGTGATAAAATCAGCTTGGTCCTGGAATCAAAACAGACCTGAAGATCAATGGAATAGATTAGAAGATACAACCACAACTACAAACACACTCAGCCACCTCATCTTTGACAAAGGAGCCAAACATGTACATTGGAAGAAAGATAGCCTCTTTAACAAATGGTGCTGGTAAAACTGGATTTCTATATGCCGTAAACTAAAACTAGATCCCTGCCTATCACCATGCACTAAAATAAAGTCAAAATGGATGAAAGATCTGAATATTAAAACAGAAAAACTAAACTTACTAGAAGACAGAGTAGGTAAAAATCTCAATGATATAGGAGTAGGCAGAGAGTTCATAAACAAAAATCAAATTGCAAGGGAAACACTTCCCAGAATCAACAACTGGGATCTCATTTTACTGAAAAGTTTTTGCATGTCAAAGGAAATCTCCAACAGAGTAAAAAGAAAACCCACGAATTGGGAAAATATCTGAGCCAATTGTCCATCAGACAAAGGACTTCTATGGAAAACATATAAAGAATTAAAAAAAATCAGGCCCCTAAATTTCAATGACCCGATCCAAAAATGAGTATTTGAAATGAATACATGCTTCTCAGAGAAAGAAAAACAAATGGCAAATAAATATATGAAAAAATGTTCAACATCAGTGGTCATTTGGGAAATGCAAACTAAAACAACACTGAGATTCCATCTCACTCCAGAAAGAATGGCCAAGATTAAAAAAATCAAGCAATAACAAATGTTGGAGGGGCTGTGGGGAAAAAGAAACTCTTCTGCACTGTTGGTGGGAGTGTAGACTGGTGCAACCACTTTGGAAGTCAGTGTGGAGATTCTTCAAGAAGCTAGGATTAGAGTTCCCATTCAACCCAGCTACCCCACTTCTGGGCATTTTCCCAGAAGAATTGAAAACATCATACCACAGTGATATCTGTGCACCCATGTTTATAGCAACACAATTTGTAATAGCCAGATCTTGGAAACAACCCAAGTGCCCATCAGTCAAAGAATGGATAAAAAAGGTGTGGTATTTTTATACAATGAAGTACTACTCAGCTATTAAGAAAGATTGCATTGAAACTTTTATAAGTAAATGGTCGTGACTTGAGACCATACTCATAAGTGAAATAAACCAAACCCACATGTGTAAATACTGTGTTGTTTCTCTAGTGTAAGAAACTGAAAAAATATATATGATCCAAAATCTATAATAAATACTATGGAAGGGTAGAAAACAGCTCGAAGAGCAAAAGTAACTGGGAAGGGAAAAGGGGGAAAGAAGGAAGGGAAAAGGAAAAGATATAAACCTGTATGTATGTATATGTAAGATAACTAAAACGAACACACTGCTGAATGTATTCGTCATTGAGAAAGAGCAATACTGATATGATTAGATCAATTTTACATGTTTATATCTGTTAATGTAAACAACCATTTTAAAGATAACAATACACAGTATTACAACCACTGTTGTTTCTATCATCCTGTTTTGTAAACCTGTAATGTCACTGTTGTGCATTTACTCTAGTCGTTTGTTTGCTGTTTTGTTTTTTGTCCGTGTTACATGTCTTTTTTTTCTGCTTAAATAATAATAATAATAAAAGAAGAGGAAAATTAAAATATATTCCTTGCTCTTGTGTTTGAAGAATCAATATAGTAATACCATTAGCACATCTCACAGAACTAGAGAAAGCAATGCTAAATTCACTTGGAACCAGAAGATACCTAGAACAGCAAGAACAATTCTCGGCTACAAAACAAGGCAGGGGGCATCGCAATCCCTGACTTGAAATTATACTTCAGAGGTACTGTGAAAACCAAAACCAAAACCAAAAACAAAAATAAAAACAAAAACAAAAAAAGTGTGGTACTAACAACAACCACAACAACAACAACCACAATAAAAAAGACCTGAGGATAAATGGAACAGATTAGAAGATGCAGAAACAAATCCAAACAAAGTTGGTTGCATTATCTTTGGCAAAGAGGCAATATTGAAAGAAAGACAATATCTTTAATGCTGGAAAAACTGGCTGTCCACTTGCCAGAGACTAAAACTAGACCCATGTATATTACTATGCCACTTTAATAAATTGCACTGTACCCATGTTAATCTATGTATCACCTCCCAGTTTTTCTCCATGCAAATTCAAAACATGGTTACATAAAACTTGCAAAATTGTAAAATCATGCACAGATAATTAGCTTTCTAAAAATATTTCCTGGAAATCCAGATCAGGTAATTGGTATTGTTATAGTTTATGTATTTAAAAGTTAGATAAAATTTCTCATTGTATATATAATGAATTTCTGTTGATGGGGATTTATTTAGGTTTCTTGTATTTAAGTGTGTTTGTTTTTTATCTTTTGTACATGAGAAGCATTCTTTTGTTAAAGTCTTTCTACTTATTGTAATTTGCAGTAGTTCTCTTAATTAAGTAGAACAAATTTTGTGAGGGTGTCATTAGTCAAGAAAAAGACACATTTTTAAAGTTATGTTGGATTTTGTTATATTTTTCTGTATCAGTGAAACCATTCACATTTTCTTAAAAAAATGAATATATCATTTTCTATGTGATTCCTCAAGTGAAAAAATAAATACCGCTACATTTTTGCAGTTCAAACTACAAATTACTTTGTCACTTTAATTAATTGACTATTGAATTTAAACATCACTTGATTTTCACAACTTAGGCATTTGGATTTACTCTTTTTTCTGTTTTTATTTTTATTAATACATGTTTACAGTACATTATTACACTTGTTGTGAGACGTTGGTATGTGTTCCTAACATACCTTAATTATTTTTACATTCCTTTCCTTTTCCCCTTTTTACACTTTAGTTTCTCACATCAGAGTGTGCGATTTATTTTACTTAAAAGAATGGCTCCAAAACGCATTCATTTAGCTAGAAATGTTTCAAATTTATCATTATTTATGGCTGAGTAATACTCTTGTATATTAAAAACTCCCCACATCTTCTTTATTCAAGTACAATGAAGTACTACTGTTGAATGGAACCTCTAGTCCTAGTTTTCTGAAGAATCTCCAAACTGATTTCCACAGTGGTTGTACCAATCTACTCTCTCAATAACAGTGGAGAAGCATTCCTTTCTTTCACACAGGCCCACCAGCATTTGTTAATGGTTGACTTCTTAACAATAGCTATTTTTTCTGGGGTGAGGTGGAATCTCAGTGTCGTTTTAATTTGCATCTCTCAAATGACCAGTGATGTTGAACATTTTTTTGTATACTCATTTGCCATTTCTAATCCATGTCGGGAGTGTAAGCTCATGAAGTTATCCATTACACCCCTGTGGAACTGATGCTGGTTCTTTCTTTCTTTCTTTCTTTCTTTCTTTCTTTCTTTCTTTCTTTCTTTCTTGCTTTCTTGCTTTCTTGCTTTCTTGCTTTCTTGCTTTCTTGCTTTCTTGCTTTCTTGCTTTCTCTTTCTTTCTTTCTTTCTTTCTTTCTTTCTTTCTTTCTTTCTTTCTTTCTTTCTTTAATTCTTCCTTCTTTCTGAATCGCTAAAGCACATCCTTTGTCCATTTTTCACAAGCTCACAAGTTATTTTATAAATCATTTCAGGTGGTATTGATAATTGTCATTACTATGGTAAGCATCATTTTTCCAGTTTCTAAAGTCTTGTAGCTCTTCTTTAGGGAAGATACTGAAAAACAATCGGTAAATAATCCTTTATTTAGTTTTAAAGGTGTGGGAGATTTTCCCTGCTTTTAATGTTTAAATATAGTCTGTTTTGATTTTCTTGATATATTTATCAGTAGATGTTTTTAATGTTTACATCTGTAGACAATTTTATCTTCTTTCAATATATAATCTGTAAAAAAGTCAAAGAATATTTTTCTTCCAAATGAGGAGGGAATTATGACAACAGTATTTATTAGCTAATCTTTTTTCCATCAAGGTGAATTACTGCATTTTCTACATGTAAAATATTCATAAATACTAGGAACTACTTTAGAATTCTTAATTCACTTCTATTTATCCCTTTGGATATTCACAAGTCAGTACTGATATATATATATATATATATATATATATATATATATATATATATATATACACACACACATATTCATTTCCAAGACAACATTAATTTAATTACAAGATTCTATAGTATGTTTTATGTTAGATAATTTTAAAGCTATAATTACAATTTTATCATTCCTCCTTACATGCACCAAGTAAAGAAATTAAAACTTCGAAATATGAGTTTCCATTAAATTTATTTGTTATTTTTCATTTATTGTTTCAAGTATCTCCTGAAAATGTATTTCTTGGTCTTCCTTTTGGAAATTTAGATTTCTAAATTATGATCTACAAAAATAAGACTTTGCATTAAACCTTTCTTAATAAAATTTTCTGTAATTATTTTAGTTTTGCCAACATTAGAAATGCAATATTCTTTTTATTGCTTTTAAATTATTCATTTTTAAACTTTATGAGTTGAATTTTATTGATTTTATGTAGTAATTTTAAAATTAACACTATCAAAACTCATTCTTTTAACATTTTATCAATATATCATAATTTTGGACTTACATAATCATAAATCCTATGAGAGTATGTGTTGTTTTTAAATTTTCTGTATTTTTCCTTCGCATTTGTATGCACTTTATTTTGCATTTTAACTATGAGGATATGGAATAATAATGATGAAATTTTATTATTTTACTTTTTGGGGTAAGTTGTAATGGTTTTTGTGTTAAGGGTAATTTTCCTAATTTTTTTTGTTATTACAATTATATTTTCAAAGGTGAGATCTAATACTATTTCTCTAAAATTGTAAGATACTGTATTATGCAATGCAATATCCTTCCCTACTTGTACAAACATTTGAGTTTTTCTTTATTGGTGATCGAAGGTATTTCAATTGATACGTTACAGTTAGGGTCTAGTTCCACGGAGATAAATTTCAGAACTACATTTAAACATAATAGGACTAGTTTCAAAAACTTACATACTCCACGAGTTTGATACGTTTGTTTGTTTTTGTTTTTTGGTGTCTTTTTAAAAATTAAGTTTATTGGTACATTTTAGGTATAGATAATGATCACATTTATAATAGGGAATTTGTACCTGTACATGATGTATCTTGATTCTTCTATTTCCTGTTCCCCTACCCTCTCTTCATTCCTTCTTCTCTTCATTATTCACAAAAGTTTTATTTCCATTTCTCAGTTTTATACTTCAGTAGCCCAGTTTTTAATGAATAACTTCCAGTAGAATTTTTAACTAGGAATGTATTCTATTTTAATTAGCTTTGTTAGTAAGTGTGGATGTTAGAGCTTTGTAAGAGTTTTCATTTTTTAACCTTTGTGAGTAGTAAAGTAGTGATTTAATTTTATTTGATAAAATTAGCATGGAGTAATAGCTATAGGTTACAGGCTATGGGTGTGTGTCTTATTAATATCGCTAAATTTAATGAATTTTAAACCTTCTTACTTGACAGTCTTTGCTAATAAAGAATTCAAAATTATGGACTCAATGTCCGGAGTTCCTACTAAATCAATTATTAATTTTGCCATCATAACTGCAGATGGAAAGCTGACCTCATAAAGTATGCTAAAAATGTTTGTTTTACACTCAGAACATTAGAATTTTGTCTCCATCTTATTTTTGATGAAATACATTTATTTGATATTTTAAAAATCAGTTATGTCAAGTATCAATACCGATATTAATTTTCACCTTAAGATTCATTCAGTTATTTTCCTCTCCAGTATATATATTATTTCATAAAAATACATAGTACAATATGAAATAATTTCATAAAATTAGCTGTAAATATCAAAATTGTCACTGATCAAAAATAATACATTCTCAAAATGTTACTCCTGATTCACTTAAATAAATGTTGTAAGTATGCAGCTTTGTAGTGTACGCCAGGGTACAGAACTGTTCATATATAATTCCAAGTGTTCGTACATGAGGCTAAAAATTTAGTTTTTTTGGCAAATTGAAAATATCAATGAACCTTATAAAATAGTTCATTCTTCAAGAAATAATATATTCTAGGGTAAAAAGACTGATAATTTACTACTAATTTGAAGATTATGAATGTAAAATTCAACACCAATTTCTTCAGTCATTAAAGTACCACAGAACTTAAAGCAAAAGGATGGAAGCACATAACTAGTAACATCATGACCTGCTATTATCACTCACGAACAAGAATAATCAATGCAGAAGTACTGCACTGTATTTAACTGACGGAGTAAACTTAATTGAGATGTATTAAGAGCTGTTAATATTTTTTTATTTTCTCTCGGTTTTGCTGTATTTGATTACCTAAATAAATGTTTTATTTAACTGACAATTGAGTATAATATTGATTCTCAAATGAGAGGAAAATGAATTTCATCTATCATTGTTAAAGTTTTTAAAATCTTTGAAACAACCTGAATTTAATCTACCTAGAGAATCAGAGAATGAGAGATTTCAAATATAACAAAATGTGTTTTAATGTGAATTTAGCATATAAGTTTTCAAAGAGATGCTGTTCATCAAGGAATAAATTGTGTCTATCATTAGTGTAGTAATTGCTACAGACCAAGACCGCCAATGCTGAAATGCTAAGTACTATATAATTAACCAACCATGAAATAATTTGGCTGGCAGTATGCAAGTCTACTTTGCTGACAAATGAAAATGTCAATATTCAGCTTTGAAATGGAGAACCCATAATTAAATTTCAACTATAATAAATTACATTTTCAATATCATTGTAGAAAGGAGCAGCTGAATTGAAGACAAAAAATAATTTTGGAATTCTTGGAACTGGTATATTCTAATAATATAAAATGAATATGTATGAAAAAATTTTGAAATACATGCAGAGACTATTATACTTTTTCATGTGTATATGTATATACCCTCAAAAACTTCCTTCAAACAAAAATACAAATACTCATCTATTTTGACAAATATAAACCTGTAATTGCAGTTTGATTTTGAATTATGGCATAATGATTATAAACCACTAATTATACACCCTGTCACAGTTTTGTATGAGATTATTATTTTTAATATAGTTAATTCATTATAAGTATTCCTTAATAAACTTAATTTTGATATCTGAAGGCTTTCCTTTAAATATATCAGAAAATTATTAATTATTTAAATTTGTTTTGTAAAAGAGATCAGTACTTACGAAGATACTTCAATATGACTTATTGGAAAAAATGGTTCTAGAAAGCTCCAATTCAAAAACAATTCCTCAGTTCAACTTTTAGCTTAATTGATTAATTCATTAATGTTTGTTTTTTTGCAGTACAAGTGATTGAGTCCAGGGGACCCTCTCACTGAACTAAATCTCCAAACTTTCTTAAAAATTAGTTAGTTAATTAATTTTTATTTTGAGATAGGTTCTCACTAAGTTGCTAAATTGTCCAAGTTGGGCTCAAACTTTTGATTCTTTTGCCTCAGCCTCCCAGAATGCTGAGATTACAGGGTCACACCACCACACCCAGCTGTTCAAGCATTTTATAGTAAGAAATTGAGTATTTGAGAGCAATGCACTTCAAATATTATCAAAGTTATTAGCAAACTAAACATTTCTCCCTATTTATTTATGTTTTCTTTGCCCAATGAAACTCATCATTATCACATTTTCCTTCTCATTTTATTTTAATTGTAATGACAATTTTACATAATTCTCCTGTATATTTTAATAAAATGTAAAAATTGTATAATTCATTTTATTTATTTTACAATATTCATACAATGTGTCTTAAAATTGAAGGCAGACTTAAAGATAGTATATAAACTAATAACAAATAATTTAAAATATCTATCCTAATCTGATATCTGTGTTTCCTTCTTTGAATGCACCAATACCTCCTCCCCCACACAAATAAATGCACAAAATTTTACAAGCATTGATGCTATAAATTTTTGTAACAAGGTCATTCAGTTACTATATCATGATGCTGTGTTATATAGATAAATGTACATTTATTTTATACTTTTAGTAAAAATCTAATTTTCTCTTGTATTAACCTGTCATATTTTAGATGATTTTTATTAAAACAAGTAAAGCCACAATAATGAACTTGCAAATACATATCCATGTTTGTATATTATTTCTTCTTGATAAAATTCTACATGGAAAATTGCTATTTAAATACCTTCATTTTATTTACAAGTGAGAAATTGAATTCTAAATAAACTAAACTTCCCTCAGTTCTTTGCTCAAACTTTCACCATACGTTATATTATCTTCTGTTGAAGGTAGGAGTTACATGTCCTAACTCAACTTTCAAATTTTGTTAAGGCAGAGTTAAGACCAAGTCAATTAATTTTTGAGGAAGACTTTCCTCTTCCACATTTCTACTTCCAAGTAGAATTTTTCACACTCTATTCTATTACACTGAATAGATGTCTTTCCTCCTCCTGGCCTGAAAAATCCAGGTTTTTCCTTTAGTTCTCAACGTATAGTACATCCAGGTTTAGTGGATGCCAACTTTATGTGATGAAAAGATTTGATTTGGAAAGTAGTCACAATCTCTTTCTTTTGAATCTACTTTATGGGACACACATAACACAAGGAGGAGTAGGGTTGGAATAGTTTTTCTTTAAGATTTTCTAATCACAAACTTTTAGTCAAAAGGTTGAAAGTTTTTGGTAAATTCTTAGTTTTGGTAAACTCTTAGATTAAAGAAGATCTATATTTGTTTAGAGAAATTAATACATCATGCAAGGACTGTAACATAAAATTTAATTGACATGGAAAGCTAAACGGATACATACCATTTTACTTATCTGCCTATAACAAGTTGCCAAGAAAAGAGAAATAAAATATCAAAATCTAGAGTCTACACTTAGTGAAATTTCATTTGATTTTTCTATTTAGATGTAATCAACAAAATTTTTTTGCTAATGTGTGTACTTCGAATTTCTTTTCCTCTCTTTTGAGTTGCTAGAACTTCCAGTATGCTGTTGAGGTAGTAAGAGGGCACAGATTTTCTTAGTTCCTGATCTTACTGGGAAAGATATGAGAGTCTCACCTTTGAGTATCATGTTAGCTGTCAGACCTTTATTAATATTTTTTATCAAGTTTAACCATTTCCTTACATTCTTGGCCAAATTGTGTTGCAACACAATTTCCAGATAAGATTATCTTTTTGTTATAAATCTTGTGAAACTCTAAGATGTCTGAGAGAAGCCTATTTTGTCAGATCTATTATTAACCAAGTTTAATTTGGATCAAAATATGGAAGTTTTTTTTCAGATATTTTTCAATTACTAAGGTTTGTTAGTTTAGTAAATTCATAGAAGTTTAAGTGGAAAAAAACAGAGAATTTTTATATCATTATTGTTTGGCACCGCACAAATTTTCCCCACAGGCAATATGCCACACAACAATGGTACATTTCTAACAATGAACAAACTTATATTAACGTAATATTTCACTAAAAATTCATAGATTACTTTCATCTACACTCACTGTTTGTTGCATTATGAGCTTTTATAAATTGCAATTTACCCAAAGTTGTAGTACCATGCTGGAGGATCTACATTCCCAAATCACTTCTTTATTTCCATAGGTTTAACAGTCAGAATGTCTAATATTGGAATCACAAAGTGTATAGTGTCTTTACACTGGTTCTTTCAACTGAGAATGATTTCATTTATTTTTCCCTGTCTTTTAAAAACTTACAGCTCACATTTTTTAGCTCTGAATATTATAAAGTTTTCACATAGCATAGTTTTTATACTCATCAATCTACTGAACTATGTCTTGGTTGCTACCAAATTTGGGCAATTAGAGATAAAATTGCTATAAGCATCTGTGTATAGATCATGTGGACTTAGGTTTTTAATTCATTTGGGTAAATACCAAGCAGAATGACTGATAGATCATATATCAAGAATATGTATACAGTAGTTTTGCAAGAAACTGCCAAGTTGTCTTCCAAAGTATCACTTTGCACGCATAATGAATAAAATGTTCCTTTCAGCATTTGGTTGTTGCAACACAATTTCCAGATAAGATTATCTTATTGTACTACTTGTGCTTCAAAGATCAGTTGACTAAGCTTACATAAATATATTTTTGAGCACTTTGTTCAGTTTAATTAACCAATTTGTTTATACTTTCTCCTGTTTTTTAAACACTTGTGATTACAGCAGCTTTTTGAAGTCAGGTATTAACTATCAATCTAACAACTTTATTTTTCAGTTTTGAGTTGACTATTCTGGATCTATTGCCTCTCTGTAAATAGATTAGAATGAGATTCTATCTGCAACATAGTTTGGTAGGATTTTATTAACAGTATAATGAATTTATAGGGCAAATTGGGAGGAACTGACTTCTTGAAAACATTGGACCTTTCTATCCATGAACATGGAGTTTCTCTTCTTTAATTGTTTTGATATTTTTTAGCAAAGTTTTATAGTTTCCCTATTATATAGTAAATATTTTGTTACATTTATGCTAAAGTGTTCCATTTTTTGAAAGATAATATACATGATAGAGTGGATTTAACTTCAAATTCAACTTGTTTATTGCTTTTCATTGGAAATGTATTGTGTTTTATACAGCTGAGCCTGAATCCTGCAACTTTGACATATTTGCTTTTTAATTCTGAGAGAATTTGTTCATGTTTTTTTCAAATTTTTTCTGAAATATTTGGATTTTCCATGTAGAAGTAATCCACAGATTTTTTTGCTAATGTTTATACTTTGATTTTCCTTTCCTTTCTTTTGAGTTGGCTAGAACTTCCAGTGTGCTGTTGAGGTAGTAAGAGGGCACAGATTTTCCTGGTTCCTGATCTTACTGGGAAAGCTGTGAGATTCCCACCTTTATGTATCATGTTAGCTGTCAGACCTTCATAATTATTTTATCAAGTTTCAACATTTCCTTACATTCCTGGCCATTCCCCAACTGTAGGGGGAGAAAACAAGACCATACCAGGAAGCAAGCCCCAACTGGAGACCAGCACCATGTGTGGGCCTCCACCAGACTGGGGGCAGCCAAACCCCAACCCCTTCTGGTATGCAGGCTGGCAAGCAAGAAATACTAATCCTCCCACCCCCATAAGCGACCTGCTGATCCAGGGAAACACAGGCTGTAATGATAGCTGTTGAGGTAAAATGCAATTGGATGCCTCTGGTGCTTTGGTGTTTCACTGACCTTGCAGGTCTAGTGTCAGTGGTCTGATAATCGGTTCAGAGAATAGTGGTACACAGTGTGGCATCTAGGGTGGATCTCCCTTTGAGTGTTATAGCCACTGTTGATTCCCTATTGTCTTGTTTTTAAGTCCTATTTTTTATTGTTTTGTTGGGTTAGGTTTTATTCTCTTTTGTTTTATTTGATTATGTTAAATTTGATAGCATGAGCAGCTGTTTCAAAGATAGCAAGATATATTATGGTAGCCATTTTTGATTTACTATTGTTTTATTCTGAAGTGCTTTATTGAATTCGTTGTTTTGTTTTTATTGGTTGTATTCTGTTCTGTTCTATTTGATTTTCACTATGTCTGAAGGTATCTACAGCTATTATGAAGACAATGAGGCATTATGGTAACTACTGTTGTTTTCATATTGTTTTGAAGTCCTGTGTCACTTACACCATTTTGAGTGGTTTTGAGTGGTTTTATTCTGTTTTATTTTCCTTGGTTTTATGCTCTTAAAAAAAAAAACAACATTTCCTTACATTCCAAATCTATTGAGAGTTGCTATCTTGAATAAGTGTGGGAACTTGTCACACTGAATAAAATGATTATGTGATTACTTTTTATCATGTTGACCTCTTGGATTTCGTTAATTGATTTTCAAATAATGAAAGAATTTCATAATGAGGATAAATACCACATGGCTGTGATGTACAATTTTTTAGATGTGGAGCATTAATATTTAGTTGATGATTTTGCATAAATGTTTAGCAGAAATATGTGATTTATAGTTGTCTATTATTTTAATATTGTTATCTGATTTTGGACTTCATTTGAAACTTGGGCCCTAAAATAAATTAGCAAGTATTCCCTGTTTCTATGTTCTAGGAAACATTGTTGAGAATGGGTTTAATTTTTTCAAGAATATTCAATATAATTTACAATGAAACCATCTTCTACTAGCATTTCTGGTCATGAATTATTATTAATAATTGCTTCCATTTTTAAATTCAGCCAGGTTTGATCATGCACTCCTATAACCCATCAGCACTCGGGAGGCTGAGGCAAGAGGATGACCACAAGTTTGAGGTCAGTGTGGGCTGTATATAGTGAGTTCAGGACAAGCCTGAACTTTACAGTGAATTCCTGTATTCAGCAAGAAAACAATAACAACAACAACAACATTTGAATTGTCTTCTGCAGATTATTTTTGGTGTGATTTTTGCTAGATTAAATTTATTAGGTAATTCGTCCATTTCACTTACATTCTCAAATTCGTAGATATGGAGGAGTTCCTAAGAGTCTTTTATAATGCTTTTCATTGCCATTTAATCTATATTCAAGTACTCTCTCTTGTTTCTGATATTATTAATTTTGTCATTTCTCCTGTTTTTCTAATTGGCCTGTTCAGAACATTACTGGTTTTGTTTTGCTTGAAAGACTACCTCATTTTCCTTTAATTTTTCTATTTACTTAATATTTTCAATTTCATTGATTTCTGTTCCAATGTTTATTGTTCAATATTCTTTATGTTTTAGTTTTACATTTATATTTTCTTGCTTACATTTTGTTTTTCAAAATAACTTTTTAATGATGAAGCTTAGAGACTGACTTTAGATCTTTGCTACTTCCTAGTTGTTTTAGTAACTTTTTCGTTGCTGAGACACAGTACCTAACACACACAATTTAAAGAAGGAATAGTTTGTTTTGGCTCACAGTTAGTATTAAGTTTCAGTCCTTAGCCTATGCTGGCTCCAAGGCAGTGCAGCATGGGGTAGGGAATACCAAAGGATAAACAGTTCATGGAATGGTAGCATGAAGCAGACAGTGATCAAGGGAGGAGGGACTGAGACGGACCCTTCCAGACCATGTTCTCTGTGCCACCTTTTCCAACCAGGCTTTACTTACCCAAACATGTTAGCTGTAAACTCACCAGTGGACTAATCCAGTGGTAAATATCACATCCCCATGACCCAATCATCTCCCAAAAATGTCTTTTATGAGCACATGAAGCTTATGGGGAACATCTACTTACAAACCATAAAATTTATTTCAGTTTTATAAAGTTTTATAATTTTTGTCTAACATTGTTTTACTGCTTTCAACACATTTTGATAAATTTTATTTTTATTTATTTCAAAATATTTAAATAATTTTCTTGATGTTTCTTTGACTTGTGTGTCTTAGACATATTTAATTTCAAATGCCTGGGAATTTTTTTAGTGATCTTTCTGTTTTTGGTTTCCAGTTTCATGATATTGTGATTTGAGAGTTAAGATTTTGAGAGTCATGAAATTTCTATTCTTTTTCATTTGTTAAGATATAATCTATTTTGCAAATTGTTTCATGTGCTCTTGAGTATAATCTATCCTCTTCTGTTGGGCAAAGTATTCCACAGATGTCTTATATATCCAGTTGATTAAACGGTCCTGTTGAATTCAACTATGTCCTTGCTGATTTCTTACATGCTGGATTTGTTCTTTTATGACACAGGAATGTTAAAAGTCTCTAATGAGGATAGTGGATTCAATTATGTATTTTTGCATTTATTTCAGTGTTTCTATCACTTATTTGATGCTCTGTTGTTAGAATTAGCCGCTTAGTTATAAGATGACACCCTTCTCTGTCTCTGATAAATTGTATTGCTCTAAAATCCACCTTGTCTGAAGTTACTATGTCTAAAATTACTTTCTTTGTTGGAATGACATATTATTTCATATACCATTTATTTTAATCTTCATATTGTCACATCTAGGGAATGAACATCACTACTGCACTAGAGCATGCAGCTCACTGAGATTATAAACTCCACCAATAAAGAATTAACAATACAAAGTTTAGAAGGGAGGAGATTTTATTGGAAAGAAAGGAAAAGATAGCTACTCTGATAAGAATCAGGGTGGGAGCGCCAGAAAAATGGAGGAGTCATGGATCCTTTATTCTGGTGTGTTTTTATTATGTGTTGGGTGACTTCCCCTAACTGAAACTGGCAATAATCCTGATTGGTTCCCCAGACTGTCTTTGGATTAGACCGGGCACTCTTGTCTCCATCATTTCTTCTGGTGGTCTATGTCTGACTTCTTTTTGCCTAATTGTCCTTGACAACACCTTATTTTCAGGATACATAGCTGGATGGCAAGGGAGTACCTTATTCATTTTTAGCTTAGAGTTTGTAAGGAAGTGTGTGGATATCTACTGTAGTAATACATAGTGACCCCAGGGTGAATGCATATATATACATACATGGGCACAAATGTGAGTACATACTGAATAAATGCTTTCCCCAAAGTTCGGCACACCCTCTTCTTCCTTCTTTGCTTCCCCAGCATTCAATTGTTGGTGGAGGGGACTGCTATCTCAACTTTTTGATGTCATGTACCTGGCCTCATTGTGTTCTCCCTGTCAGCTTTCACTCTGGTCTTTTGGTGCAAGTCCCAAGACCATTTGATGCCTTTCTTTATCCAGTATTGTCTTTCTCCATTCCCATCCTTGAGTTTGTTCCCAGGAGAATTTCCCTAGAAAAGTTTTGACTCTTTCTAGTCGAGTTAGCTAGAAAACTAATGAGGCCCTTACCCTATTTTCTCTTTACCCACAGAACCTTTTCCCTACAATATCTTTATACTTAAAGCAAATTTCTTACAGACAGCATATATTTAAGACTTATTTGATTCACCTGGACGGTCTGGTTTAACTGCTTTATTTGGATTAAAAAAGTAATTTTTGATATAGTAAGATTAATATTTCTGAATGTTTTATCCTCATTTTTTCTATTTTTGTATCTTACTCTTTTTTGTCTGCTTTTAATTAACACTTTATATAATTGTATTTTTGCTCATTTCTTGTATTATAAACTTCTAAAACATTTCTCTGATTATGCCAGTGTTTATTTCAGATAATAATAGTACCCTACAGCACAATATACTTAACTCCTCCTCGATCTCTCTTCTATAAATGCTATCATGGATTTCATTTACACAAAATCTTGCATAAACATGTACAAGCATATGCATTACATATAACGCCACATAAACAAGTGCATGTAAAAATGTATATAGTCATTTCTTTCACTTATAAATAATCATGCGTAATTATATACAAGCATATGCATATGTGGGGCTATATACACTTACAGATGTATGTGTATATATGTGTATATATAACCACAGATATGCAAATCCATTGTCATTATTTTGTAATTTTCATTTCTGGATTAAGATTAAGAAACATAAAAGTTATTATTTTGTCTTTACTTATGTCTCTTGAATTCATTTGTTATGAAGGTCTGACTTTCCAATCTTCAAAATTTTCCCTGTCAATACAAAACATTTTTATTGTCTTATTTCTTTTGCTTTTATTTGTGGGTATTATTTATTCAGGACATTGAGTTTAATTGTAACATTTTCATATATATATATTCATAATATATGTATTTCATATTATACATATTACTATAATCACCTTCAAGGCCTCTATTACATTACCTTTCCCTCCCTTTTTAACCTGATCACTTCCCTTTTGTCTAATAGTCTCCCGTCAAATTTTAAGTCATTGTTTTTTCCTCTACATTCTACATATGAGAGAAAACATGTGCTGCTTGTCTTTCTGATTCTGGTTTATTTCACTTAATATGATGCAGAGCTTATTTTGACATTTCCTGCAAATCAAGGTAGTTCTTCCCCTAAAAAAGTTCCTTCATTTTTTTTATATGACAAAGTTTATTTATCTTTCATTTCTGAAGAAAAGCGTCATAGGATATAGAACTACAGACTGGTATTTTTAAAAAGATTTTAAATACTTTTCTCTTTTTTATTTTAGAATCACAATTTCTGAGAAGTGTGGTATTTTCTCATCTTTGCTCCACTTTAAGGGAAAAAAAACCTTCTTTCTCCGACTTTTAAAGAGATTTTTGGCTGGAAATGGTGTCATATGCCCATTATCCCAACACTCAGGAGGCTGAGGCAGGAAGGTTGCTGTGAGCTCCAAGTTAGCCTGGGCTACAAAATGTGTTCAAGGTCAGCCTTAACTACATTGCGAGACACTATCTCAAAAAAAATCATTTTTTCCCTATGTTTAACTTTTTATGCTTTCAATCCGTTGTGGATAGATTTTCTTAAAGTTTTTGCTTGGTATTTTTTCTGTTTGAGTTTTTCTGATCTTCCTGGAGCTATAGTTTCTTGTCTGAGACTAATCTGAAGCAAATTCTCAATCATTAATTCAAATATTGTTTCTGGTTCTTTATCTCGTTTTTCTCTTAGTATTCTCCTTATGTTCTGTCCTTCACATAGTTCCCTCTCTATGCACTGGTTAATTAGCTACAGAGCAAGAATATTAAAAATAATTGCACCCATATTGGCCAGGCACAGACATTTTTCTTGTCATTGCTTTCTAAACTCTACTATACAACATCTATATATATCAGATTTACATACATTCTTACTGAAATGTAGGCATTATTTATGGCATAAAAGAGTGCAACAAATAGCCCTAAGAAACATTGCAGTAAGGTATGTGGAGAGATGAATCATATTACAGTTCTATGACTTAGTTTCAGTCCTTTGGTGATTACCACCCATTGGCTATGAGTCTTACCAGTGGTTTACAGCTCTATTTCCCCACCGTCTTAGGAGAGACAGAATGGCCACAGGAAAATGGATCTGGTGATCCTCCATCATCTAGGTAAGTCAGGCTCTAAGAAAATTCCAATAGGTTTAATTCTGTTATATACTTTCTCCTGTGGAGGCTCTGTTGAGAACAGAAAATTTTGGTGTATTTTAAAATAATTTCTTTTGATTTTTTCCTGTGAACAACAAGGGGGGAATTTCTGTGAAGACCTGATAGATCTTCAAGAAATTAAACTTAAAATCTAGTAGGTTGGGAGATTTTTCCCCCATATTGGTAGATGTATTGGTTTGTCCTGTGTCCCCCCAAGGACTCATGTAATTTGAATGGGGTGAGCATGACATTTGTGATTGGTTTGTTGTCTACCACTGAGATTGGCAATGTGAGTGCTCCACCTGCCCAGAGGTGGAGCCGACGTACAGAGTAAGGGCCAGATGAACACATCTCTATCTCTCTCGCCTGGTTTGCCTTGCTGTTTGGTGGCCACCATGAATGGCTGCCCCGCCATGCTATGCTTCCTTGGAGCCAACTGGGTATGGACCAGAAACCCCCGAAAACTGTAAGAAATAAACCTTTCTTTCCCTAATTTTGGGTGTTAGGTATTTTGTCTCAGCAACGAGTGAAAACTAACTAAGACTGTAGACTTTCAACAATTTGCAGGACTGCATAAACCAAGAAAAACAGATATTGGTCAAAATAAAAGGTACAGCAATTAAAAAAGGGATGAACACACCAATGATTTTTGTCTTCCTGGAGTTATGAACTCTTAGATTTGTTCATATTGAGCCTTTGATTGTTTTTCACTCACAATTTCTGTTTTCATATTTCAAAGTTGATTTCCCTGCAGTTTCTAATCTTGGACATTTGATCTAGCAAGATATAAATTTCTGGTTGTCTTTTCCTCCAATTTTGGGAGTAGCAGTTTGCCCTTACATCCTTACTTCTCCAACAGATACAAGGATTGTTGGTTGTTTTCAGTTTGACCAAATATTTTGAAGAACAACTGCTAAGCTGTTTAGATACTACATTCAGAAATCTCAAATAGAATTTTTTGCTGAAAGATGACATGATGATGTCAAAATTTTGTAGGAGAGAGTGGTAAGAAAGTCATCAATTCAGAGTATGCACTGGAACTGATGCATAGATTTAGTCTAGTTTTTATATATGTGACTATGTCAAAAGCCTAAGAGGTAGACTCTCAGACAGTAGTCTGGAGCACTGGGGAAAAAAGGCAGAGAGACAGTTGACATGTGAGTTAATCACATTTAAGGGTCATTACGGGAGACACTCAGGTAGCAATATTTCTATTCAATTCTGAAACATCTGCAGGGATTTCTTCCAGATTGATTGCCTTTTTCACAGGTTTTATTGAGAGCCTTCCAGTAGCACAATATTATCCTCTGAGCCTGCATCATCACGGCATTTTTCATATGCCAGAAGGTTTATATTGCCACATCCCATATTGATCCACTTTATCTGGTTTACCTTTACAGAGTATTTCACACCTTTGTTGATAACGCTGAGTTCCTACAGGACTGAAGGATTGCTCACAATATACTGCAATGAGTGTTGTAAATTGTCTTTAGAATGCAGCAAAATTGACAATAAGAAGAGTTATGATTCTGCATGCATTGACAATAGACCCTTAAGACGATTATCTAAAATACACAGAATATATTTAGCCTGAATCCAATCTGAAAATTTTCCAACTACTGTCTCAGTCACACATGCATAGTATGACATTTCGGAACACATTCCGTTTAATGAAAACATGCTGTAGAATTTTTTTTTGCTATAGTTATTAAAATTTGAAGTTTTTCTTTGGATAGTATTCTCCTCTTTTACTAGGTAGATTGCACTATTTTTCAACCTTAGCTCGCTTGAAATTCGTTAGCTTTATTCAGTTCTATTATCACAGGGACACTTTTGCTTTTATTTTTAACCCTCAAGTTGCTTTGTTTATTTGGACAACTATCTATCTGTTTCACTTATGAACTATAACACTATTGACCTCTCCCTTGTTCACATAGCATTCTAAGGAGTCCCTGAATTATATTATTTTGTTGATAAGCCTGCTCTAATTCTGAATCTCCTGAGAGTGTTATAACTTTTTAAAAAATGCACTTACTATAATTTCACAGAAGCTTCAGTATAAAAGACATAAATAAGCTTGTCCAACAAATTTTCAGAAAATTTTCTTTTATGTTTGATTTTTTTGAATGAATATAATTTAGAATATTTTATCTAGTAGAAAGTTGAATTAAATGTATTTTGCTAATGTTTCAGAAATATTTTCAGAATAAAGTTACAGTTTAGATGCTGATTCTAATGATCTTATTAATTGTCTTTTGTTTTAGTTACACAAATTTTAAAAATTCTAAGTATATTTAAAATTTAAAAATAGAACAAAGTAAAAAGTTAGTTATTGTCACCAAGAGTAACAACAGTTTGTATCTGACTTCAGATGATCAAAAAGTCTTCCTTTTTTAAAACACAATTTTTTATTTTATTTTATCTTTTTTTATTTAAGCAGAAAAAAAATATACAACAAAGACAAAAAAACAAAACAGACAAACAAAAGACTAGAGTAAATGCAGAACAGTAACATTACAGGTTTACAAAACAGGATAATAGAAACTTGACAATGGTTGCAATATTGCGTATCATTATCTTTAAAATGGTTGTTTACATTAACAGATATAGCCATGTAAAACTGATCCAATCATATCAGTATTAATTGTTCTTTCTCAGTAACGAATACATTCAGCAGTGTGTTCGTTTTAGTTACCTTATGTATACATATATACAGATTTATATCTTTTCCTTTTCTTTTTTCTCTTTCCCCCTTTTCCCTTCCCAGTTACTTTTGCTCTTCGAGCTGTTTTGTACCCTTCCATAGTATTTATTATAGATTTTGGATCATATGTACTTTTTCAGTTTCTTACACTAGGGAGACAATACGGTATTTACACATGTGGGTTTGATTTATGTCACTTACGTGTATGGTCTCAAGTCTTGACCATTTACTTACAAAAATCTCAATGCAATCTTTCTTAATAGCTGAGTAGTACTCCATGGTATAAAAATACCACATCTTTTTTTATCCATTCTTGGATTGATGGGCACTTGGGTTGTTTCCAAGATCTGGCTATTACAAATTGTGTTGCTATAAACATGGGTGCAAGGATATCACTGTGGTATGATGTTTCAATTCTTCTGAGAAAATGCCTAGAAGAGGGATAGCTGGGTAGAATGGGATCTCTAATCCTAGCTTCTTGTGGAATCTCCACACTGACTTCCACAGTGGTTGCACCAGTGTACACTCCCACCAACAGTGAATAAGAGTCTCTTTTTCCCCACAGCCCATCCAGCATTTGTTGTTGCTTGATTTTTTAAACTTGGCCATTCTTTCTGGAGTGAGATGGAATCTCATTGTTGCTTTAATTTGCATTTCCTGAATGACCATTGATGTTGAACATTTTTTCATATATTTATTTGCCATTTGTATTTCTTTCTCTGAGAAGTGTGTATTCATCTCAGATGCCCATTTTTGGATTGGGTCCTTGAATTTTAGGAGCCTGATTTCTTTTAATTCTTTATATGTTTTCGATAGAAGTTCTTGGTCTGATGGACAATTGGCTCAGATACTTTCCCAATTGGTGTGTTTTCTTTTTACTCTGTTGGAGATTTCCTTTGACATGCAAAAACATTTTAGTAAGATGAGATCCCAGGTGTTGATTCTGGGAAGTGTTTCCCTTGCAACTTGATTTTTGTTCATGAACTCTCTGCCTACTCCTATATCATCGAGATTTTTACCTACTCTGTCTTCTAGTAAGTTTAGTGTTTCTGTTTTAATATTCAAATCTTTCATCCATTTTGACTTTATTTTAGTGCATGGTGATAGACATGGATCTAGTTTCATTTTATGACATATAGAAAGTCAGTTTTTCCAGCACCATTTTTTAAAGAGGCTATCTTTCTTCCAATGTACGTGTTTGGCCCCTTTGTCAAAGATGAGGTGGCCAAGTGTATTTGTAGTTGTGGCTGTATTTTGTAATCTATTCCATTGATCTTCAGGTCTGTTTTGATTCCAGGACCAAGCTGATTTTATCACAGTATCTTTGTAGTATAGTTTCAAGTCAGGGATTGTGATGCCTCCTGCCTTCCCTTTGTTGCCCAGAATTGCCTTTGCTATTCTAGGTTTTTTCTGGTTCCAGATGAATTTCAGTAATGATTCCTCTAGCTCTGTGAGGTAGGCAAGTGATATTTTGATTGGGATTGCATTAAATCTGTATAATAATTTTGGGAGAATGGCCATTTTCACGATGTTTGTTCTTTCTATCCATGAACAGGGAATATCTTTCCATTTTTTTTAATCAAATGTAGTATATGGGTAATAAAATTGTGTGCAATTGGCACTTTTATTGATAATGTACAACAAGAAGTTTTTTGAGAAAAAATAACATTGCATTAATAATTATATCTCATTTTACTATGCTAGTATACCCATAATTATATATCTACTGTGTATTTTTAACTAGCATTCCAAGTCATTCTGTGGAAATAATTTTTAAATTCGAGAAGCACTAAGTACCTCAGTTGATAATTATTGTCAGAAAGCTTAACGCCTGGAACTAAAGTCAAACGGTATTTAACAGTTTCCAAGTTTTATTCTTTAGTTCAATTAGACATAGCTAAAAATCAATGTAACTATCTATCAGTATGTTTCGCGTTTAGTTCATCTTGTTGACCTGAGAAAGAAACTATTTTACATATAAATAAAATTTCAAAAGGATCAGTGTATTATTTCTCTACAGACTCTGTAGATAATTACTTAAAAATTAAGTGGCCTTAAGTCATTCTGATTTTGGGTATAACATTTTAAGGTACTCTGGGAAATGTGTTCTTGTATTGTAGTCAATTTAAAATTGCTTCCTAAGGAAAATTTGGGGTTTGCATCCTTATGTCTTCTGGGCCTCTTTATAAGTCAAAGGGGCAAGTTAGGCTTTCAAATTTTCTTTAAGACTACTAACTTTTTAATACTTTATCAGGTTTTGTCTCAGTTATAGGGAAGTATTCTCAAATAACAATGCAAATTACCACTCAAAATGTCATGGATAGCAAAATTGAAGGTAAGCCTTGAGGCTTGAGAAAACCAATTGGTAGAAAAGTATTTTTAAAAATGGTTGGGCATTCATGTAGTCTTTCTGCTGTTGTTTGTAATACAAATAATATTCCTTAAATTAGATTGCTGAATCCCATTAATTAGTTAACAGATTTGTCTTTTATGGATATGCATAAATATACCTTCTGGGAATACAAAAAAGCCACATGAACTCATATCTGAGTTATCATATAAATTTTTAATGCATATCCATGCAGCATTATATATATGTCATCATTTATAAAATGAAACCAAGGTTTGTAACCACAGTTCTTTCTGGAAATATGCTTGTAATTAAAAAGACTTGTATATGGAAACCAATTTCCCCATAACAAATACTGGAAACTCAGATGATTGGTTCCACAACACAAAAATATTCATACAAATATGATGACAACACTGTATTATAATACAAAATAATAAAGGAAATGCAAAATATGAAGAAAATGAACAAACTAACCTTTACTTACTTTTGAACACCTTCATGACTGATGTGAGACAGATGAGAGAAAAGGGTTATTGTTCAGGACGAATTTCAGTATCAATAATAAAATCACTGCTAGCTATGTGTTAAATGCAATCATTTTCTTTTCTTTGAAGTTAATAAGAAACCTGTGCAATGACACTTGCCTTTGCTTCCTTATGAGGATTTTGCGGAAATGTGACATTACACTGTCATTAAACAGATTCATCACTCTCATTACTATAGCCTTATTCTAATGGTGCTTTTCTTCAAAATTTTCTATGGTTTCCTTCATTTTATACAATTCCATAATCTCATTTGAAGTCAGGAATTCCTCCACCTTTTTCTTCTCCTCTTTTACAGACAACATCTCCTCTATAACCTCTTGCTGTTGACAGATGATCATCCATAATGAGAGAGAGAGAGAGAGAGAGAGAGAGAGAGAGAGAGAGAGAGAGAGAGCAGCATTAGCTCAGTGGTGGTTGTGTGATGTTTGGCATCATATACTACTCATACTACAAGGCTGCGCTTCTTTTTCAAGTTAAAATTTATTAGAAATATTTGCTTGTGTTTTGGAATACTCATAGAACAAGTTACACTCCAAGGTTTTACTCTCTCTCTATATATAAGTCATGTATGAGGAATTTTTAAAATAATTAAGTGCTATGAAAGCCTACTACACATGTTATGGAAAATATGAATGTCTTTTTCATTTCATTGTTTCAAATATTTATCATTATATATGTTTTATGCCTATTTTAGGATAAATGAATAGTATTGGATTGTTTGCATTTTTGTTTGATAATTACTTCAAACTTAATATTATAAATAAATATATTGATGAATAAGACTTCAATGCAAATGAAGGAGAAGAGATAGGGAGGAGAAAAAAGATAGCTGCAAAAAACTGTTATATCAGTTTTGAAATTGTAATATGTGAATTATATTTCTAGCAGACTCACAGAAATATCTCTATAACTTAACAGTATCTGATAAATATAAAAATTGAACTCCTTCTTCTGGTGGTGGCAAACATATGGCATGCATGTCACAGGAGGCATGCAAAGCCCTGTCTGTTCAGGTTGACTCAGTATCGCCCCAGCAGTTGATCACTCAAGTTTAGTTGCAGTGTTTGCACCTTGCAATAATAAAGGAGTTTGGGATTGCAGTGTGGCCATTCAGTCTAAAAGTTTTGTCATCACTGTCCTACAGTGACCATTCATATTACTTGCTGATCGCTTTTGACTTGCTTTCAAGCATAGTTTTAATTTATAAACACACTTAAAATTCCCTAGTATTTTAAAGCATGTTAAACTAAACATCTTGGCTCACTCATTACTAAACTCTGAATCCTTTTATATTGATCAATTTATTAAATAAAAAACATTCAGTAAATAGCTATTAGTGAATATCTTACTATTGTTTTCCATTTGAAAAAGCAAGAAAAAATAGCTAAACATATAATGAATAGCTGTAGTATTGCTTCAGGAAGCTCACTATCTGTTTTTCTTCTGTATTATAAAAGATAGATAATTGTCTCAAGTATGGATATTAAACATAATGGAAGATCTTTTTGTTTATGAAAGCTGTATTGATGTTTGTAATTCTTACATCTCACTATACATATGTTTTTATTCAGAACGCAACATTGATTTGAATAGGCAACTCAGTATATGGATCGATGGTGGGACATGGTGAGCTCTAAAAAAAAAAAAACCCAAATGCAAAAGAGTTTGTTGCTGAATATCTTATCTAAAATACTAATCCATCTGTTCAAATGAAACCAATATGTATCTTTTTAAAATGAACTATAATTAAATAAAATTAAATAATGAAATAGCACCTGCATTCTTTGTAGGATGAATGTATTCTGGAGCATGTATTATATATATGAATATATTATATTTACAAATATATCATATATTGCATATAACATAAATATCATTTTGTGTATAATAAAATCTATTATATTATATATATATATGTGTATATATATCACTGTTTTTCATATGGGAGCCTACTCAGAAAGGCTATTCTATTGCTTTCCATATTAAAAAGACTACCTTAAGATGAACAAGTCAGTTGTGATAAAGTCTCCTTGAATTACTTTAATTTTATATGGTTCTTTAAGATGGACCATAAATATATACAAACACGGTTCTGCAGCACACTCCACATGAATCGTAGCAGCTACCAGCTGTGCATATTGCATCCTATTCTCCTTCTACATCAAGAGTGTGCAGTTGGCACACACAGACAGAGCAGGTAGTAGTAAAAGTGAGGATAAGCAGAGTGAGGGAGCAGTTGCAGGAACCTGCTGTTTTATGCTGCTACACCAGGTCACTGGTACAGCATAGCAGATGAAGCCATTCATTGTCTAACTTATGAAACACTCCTTGAAGTCTGAAATCATATACAGCATTTCAGTTTACAAACTTGAAAATTTAAGGGCTTGTGCTTCATAAGTAATGGTGATGCAAGATAACACATTTTTCTTATGTGTATAAATCTAGAGTTGGAAATTTCGAGGAAGATGTAACTAGAGAGTAAAGTTTGACTGACCCCCTTCAAAGTGTTTTCGTAAGTGAACTGAGGGAATAGGGGAAAAATACATTTTTACAGAATTTTCTGCTTTTCTGTTATCTGGTACCCTACCTCTTGCTTCTCTCCTCTTTTAGATCATGAATTAAGATTCTCTCTTTCCCTTTCAAATATATATCATATATGCACAGGTCAAATTTCTTTTTCCTTTGACAAGCTAAAAGCTTCATAACCCTTGTTGCTTCTGTCCTTGCTCATTTTAATTTTTTTTCCTTATTGAATGGGGCTTTCATCATCTTGTGAACTATTCAGTAGTATCTATACTTGTCCTTGGCCTTAACATTCCTCTTAGCTCCAGAGTATGCATTCAGGCAGAATATGAGTAAAGGATAATAAATTGTTACATGAATGCCCTACAGGTGATTTCAAGTTCAAAAAGGCCAAGTATAACAATTTTTTTGCCCCAGTATCTTCCTTGTTTTATCTTTCAGTTTTAAGAGTCTTATCAGCTATTCATTTGCTTAGGCAAAAAAGAAAATATCATCCAAATAAATCAGTTCTTAAATTGTAGCAGTTATGCAGTCACATATGGTGTAGATCTAAAATCCCTTTGAGGAGCTCTTCTTTTCTTTCAACCCCTCTCAAGCCCTTTAACAGATACATTTTATTTCTTACTGATAATCTCAACTTCACTGCATTATAGCTGTCTGATCTCACTGTCTCTCCTTTTCAAAACCTCCAACATGTTGCTGCCAGAATTTACACAGAAAATTACCAGGTAAACTTGCCACTTTTTAGCTTCATGTATTTCCATTTCTTTAAGTGATTTAAAATTAATTAAAAACTTCTCCACAGCATAACCTAAACTATTTTCATATATATATTTACATATATATGTATATATATTTATTTGCCATTCAAACTTAGTTTTTTGTCTTTTTAATATTTTCCCTAAATCTCATAAGTCTAATGAATATAACTCATGAACATCTACTTCAGACCCAAATTCAAGTGCAGAATTTGAGTACACATCAGGATCTTTTAATTTACCACATTGTGACATTCTCTAATTTTCAGAGAGAATCAAAAGTACATGCTTATGTGACCTTTTGCTTACTAGACGGTGAGCAACTTAATGTAAGGCCCATTTTTAAATAAAATCTGTATCTTATGTGCCCATTGTTGCCACTTATTTCCTAAGAATGATTTTAAAAATTATGATTATGACTTCACCTAGTGAAATGGAAAATTGATATCACGTATCTCTCCAGAAATGGTAAAAGGTGCCCTTGGGGTCCTAGTCGATATCCTACCTATCAACAAAATGGGTTCCCATAACCCCAAAGCAAGCTCTCCTGGAAATCCCATCTAACAGATCCAGAATTAGCCATGCTATTTACTGTTATTATGGAAGTACTTTTAGGGGCATCCTATAGCAGGAAATTTACCCTGTAAAGCCAAGTACTTATGTTTTCATGACTCAGTTATAACTGGATTGTTACCAGTAGGAGTTTTTTTGTTTATTTGCTTTTGGTTTCTGTTTAAGCTTTCTGAGTACTTTTTATGCTGTTTCAAAGTAATTTAACTCTGAGGAGGGACCAAACGATCATCAGGTTGTTATCCAAATTAATAGGCTCTGTATCGATCAGGCACAGAACTTTACCCTGAGTTCTTGTCAGAGTCAAATGAAACATTTCTTCACTTCTCTTTGTCTTCGGGGGCTATCATTGAAAGATGTGGGAGCTGCAAAATGTTAGTTATCTCATTCAGCCCTTCAACTATGGCAAAGTGGTGCATTAAATAATTGAAAAAATTATGGACTCCCCTAGTTTAGATGCTGAATTAAGAAGAAAAAAATTCTGAAGAATAGTAAAAAAAAGAGCTAAACAGAAAAAAGACATTATGACTTGCTACAGTTTGTCCATGCCTGTAACTGTTTTTATTATACATTTTCTTCTTAAACACACTACCAAAGGTAATAAATTTTTATCGTTGCAATATTAATGACAGTAGTTTTTCAAAAATTGGTTTTTTTTCTATGCCCTCCTCATTTAGCACAAATTATCAGCAGGGTTTATATAAATCATTTCAGAGCATTGTGTACATGTAGTTGTGGAAACAGGTGGACTATACATGTTAGTCTATGACTTAATTTTTAATAAAGTGTTCATTTTTATGTCAGCTATTCAGACGAATGAGAAAATAAAGATTTAACAGTTTCTTCTTTATGTCTACCTCAAGTGATTTTTCTCCCCTTATATCTTTAAATAAGGATTAATTTTGGTAGTCAGATTACAGCAACAATCTTTACATTAAAGACAAAAGAAAATAAATAGTGAGTAGAAATGGAAGAAATCGAAGACTACAAATGTATGTAGAATAAATGTCTCACTGTGGCATTGAAAATCAGAAATTCCATTCCAGACTTCTTCCTTGATATTGGCAATGACTTCCTTCTATGTAAGTGTTAGACTCCCATCTCTTCTTCAACATATGATGATCTTCTTTTCACCATGCTTAATATAAACACTTAGGTTTTCATTTTAATTATTTAATATGTTAATTTATAATTTAAAACATTTTTGCCCTAATGTCTGCTAGTTGAAAATTATTATTTGTTTCATTAAGAGAAAAGTATGACACTTCAACTAGATAAAAGTGGGAAAATGGGTATTTTTTTTCCACATGCTATCAAGGACTAGAAAGTGAATTAACCTTTTCAAAACTGATATTTTTGCTAACCAATTTAACGTTTTTATGTAATCTGTACCACAAATTTTCACATCATCTTGCATAGAAGACTGAAGAATAACTATTTTATACAGCTTTCCAATTGTTTGCTTGTGTGGCTGCTGCTCGATTTTAATCTATTGTTTCACTTTTATATCTTAAATTTTGATACTATGGTTGACATTAGCAATTTAATATAATAATTGGTAAATAAATGCTAATTTCATTGACAGGAAAGTTTGCACAGGGGATTGTTGGCAAAATGCTCAGTCCAGATATGACATTGTTCTCGTCACAAACTTTCCACTATTACTTTTTTATTATCTTCCCTTTTTAATCTTTCTGAAAAACCATTACTATTTCTTAGATTCAGAATCAAGCAAAGAAAGATTATTTGATTGAGTCTTGTTATGTTAATAAGAATAGTTGGCCATATAATACATATGCATTAATGAGCATGTCCCTTTCCTAAAGAAATTTAGCAGCAATGGGGTTCCTAGTTACTTTTTTCTCATTGCTGAGACAAAATACCTGACATGCAAAGTTAAAGGAAAAAGGTTTATTTGGCTCACTTTTTGTAAAGGTTTTGGTCCATAATTGGCTGCTTCCATGGTAAGGGTGCTTGGCAGAGGGACATCATAAAGGAGCATGGTTCATGCAGGCCACAGGATGAGGAAAGCAACAAGACAGGGAAGGACAAACCTCTTTCTGCCCTTATATTGTATGTAGGCTATGCACCCTAGTGCAGATGTAGCACTCACAGTCTTAATCCTAGCCAGAACTATGCCAAACCAATCAGTGGCCTGATTTACTAATCACACACCTTTGATCCTAGCATCATACACTCAAGATACAGCTACCTCTGAAAGCCACCCCCACATCGTGACTGCATGAGGCTTTGAGGAGACATCTAGACACAAACATAACACTGGGTATAAAGTCACATGTGCACTATTCTTCTTAGGATGGGGAATAATTTTTGTATGGAATCACATTATAATTAAATTTCTTCCTAGCCACATACATAAGACATATAAAGAAATACAAAGTTGAATCAATTTTGAATTGTAGAGGTTATGTAATTATTGACTTCATGTGTGTTAACATCTAAATAATGCACAAAACAAAAATGATTGCATAGTTGGCACTTGTGGCAAAACTTACTTTAATGATTTATATATTGCCGCTTGGAGAATTTAGTTTGTAGTCTATGAACACTACGATCATTTTTAATTATCTTCCTATAGAGGTAAAACAATTTATACCTACTTTCATTTTTTAAAATAAAATATTTTTATGTTTATGTCACAGTCAAAATATACTTGAGTATAAATACATATACATTACAAAATGTAATCCTCATGTACATCTATATTTAAAAGTACACATTCTCTCTTCCCTATGGCATTAAAAGACTTGCTTTCTTTTCAGTAAACTTCTTGCCCATTATTCTAGATCCCTTTTGTGCCTATTGTCACTGGATTTTACACTTACACATATCCTCTCCTGCAAGAATGTAAATCTGCATTCCAAGGATCACTTACCTTATGCTAGTTCTGTAAACTTGAAAAACAATATGTACTCTAAATAATGAATGGGGAAGAAATGAGATTGTAGTAATAAATAGGACCTAAGTCAAGGTTATTGAAAGATATATTTAGAATTAACATTTCCTAAGAGTGATGGAAAACCAGTGACCTTTTGGTGACATATTTAATACTGGTAGTTTAAATTAGGTTATTTAAGTTGCTTTATGGAGATGAACGTGAAGGAGGCAAAACGGGTAATGATTGTTTTAGCAATCTGAGTGAAGTTGACTTTGGCATGACCTAATGAAGAGGCAATAGCCATCAGGAGAATACATGGTTTATGAAATTTAGATCAGAAAGGAGGAAAGAGGAAGGGATAATTCACCACTGTTGTCTTTCTATCTTGCAAGCTTCATGAGTGATGGCAGTTTGTATAGTTAGGGAATATGGGGGAAAATTGTTAGCCAAGCAACAACTTGAAATTGTTTTATGTCACGTTAGAAACACAGGTTGAGTAAGAAACAAATTGTTTATTTGGAAGATTTTCAGAAATATTGGTAAGAGAAAAAAGTAAAGCAGGAAATGTAGCACAACAAGAAAGAATTTGTTACTTAATACAATACCACTTAAAGTTACTAGATCCAGTGGAAAACTGGAGCATGAGTCTGTTAGAAAATTTTAGAGTTCATCTTGTAGATAATATGTGCACCCATGTTTTTTTATTCTTAATTGGGTGAATAGGAAGCTGAGGTATTTATACATCATATGCTAAGGTATTTATAGAGGAAGATTTCTCCCTTGGGATGTTAATTCCCTTCCCCTTCTGGCTTGAATACAGGTGACAAAGTGGATTTGCTTCACCAGAGAAAGTCTTGCTTTGGCAGATGGAATTGGAGCCAAAATGCTCTGAAGGAGAAAAAAAAAAAGATATTTGTAGACTAGGAACAGGATTTGCCACACAAAGGATAAAATAAAAAAAAAAAAAGGTAGAAAGTTGAAATTTAGGAGGCTAGATCTTTCCATAAAATAATACAAGAGAAAATTTTAAGAAAGATAAAACTATAGCATTGAATTTCTAGAATTCAGGAAGATAGGAGCAAAACAATTACTAGAACTTTGTTGCTGAATTTGTTGCTTATGGCTTCACATGAAAGCTTTCAGAGTACATACATTATGCTGTTTAGTATTTTCTTAATCTTTTCCTTCAAGATATGGTTCATTTATTCATTCATTTATTTGGTTATTTATTACCAAGTCATGTACTAATCATCAGTATACCTTTCTGAGGTTCAGTTTGACTCTATCTGTAGACTTTGTTCAGGATGTTGCCTTTGGCTCCAGCTCACCAACTAAATGTGAAGAAAGTTAAAATACATGGGGACATCGAACTTTCAGGGTTCTGCCCTAACAAACACTATTATTGCTAATTTAAAATTCTTCTTTGGCTTAGAGGCAAATAGATACATGGGTTTTATGCAGTTTTTTTCTAATTTTTTGCTTGCTTTTAGCTACAGATTTTCCCTTTGAAATCAAGACTTGTCAGTGTATTCCCACCATCTCAAAGTTTGAAGATATTTCTTCCAAGCTGTTCTTTGCTATTTGCACACTTTTGCTTTACAAAAAACTTTTTTGTTATTTTCCTTTAATTACTTTTTTTGTCAGTTGCTTTATCATCAGTGTACCTGTTCTAAATCTTCACTATCTTTCAATACTCTTAATCTGGTGTTTTTGCTTTAATTTCTCTATAACAGACTATATAACAAAGTGAAATGTTTATACAGCTCATGTATCCGAGTGTTCCAGTTCAAGATTGCATAGTCTATTTGCTTTGGGACTCACCTGAAGGTGCTAGTTGTAATGGCATGGAACACATAGCAGAGTAAATTGTCCCCATCATAAGCTGGAAGTCAGAGAAAAACTGAATTTGAGGTCCCACAATCCCCTTTGAGGCCCTGTCTTCAATGATCAAAGAACTCAAGGGATGGGAGAAAGTGGGAGAGAATGAGGGAGGGAGGGGAAAGAGGATGAAAAAAGGAATTAAGGTGTATCATGCACATATGCCAAATTCTCACAAGAAATGTAATCACGTCCCACACACATGTACTAATAAACTAAAATTATATATATATGTAAATATATATGAAAATGCACCGAAGTGCATCACTGACTCATACACACAAACACAAGTCCACAGTTCTTCCCAGTACGCCACATTGGAGGACAAGACTTTGTATATGAAAATTTGGAGGAACATTCATTAAAATGCTGGCATTCTGCCTCCAGTCTGCAAAATCAATTTTCATCTATACTTTTACATTCACATCTACATCATATATTGTTGAATTAATATAAAAATATAAATAATAAAACAATGCAATTTTGATTTTGAAAACACAAAACGGAAGGATTCTTAAAGGATTAATATAGTAACTTTTATATTATTCTTTTTCATAAGTTTTGCTTTGATTTTTTTCTCCAGATTAAATTATCAACAAATGAAGGGAGCAAAAACAGTGAGAGATACTGTAAACCTTTGAGTTTAACAATTATCCAATGACAGTACTTGTTCTATAATAATAAAAATGATATATTAATGTAATTATAAGGATATTTTTATCAAATACTTGTTCAGTGCTTATAATGTACAAGGTTCACATATTTTTGATGTCTATAATACCAAATATTATATAGTAGGTATTAAACAAGTATTTGTGTAACACATGATGAATGAATATGCTAAAAGTGTTAATACAAAGTTTAAATTTATATAAAGCCATCAAAGACATTACCCCTGCATTACTCCATTCATTGATAAATGTCATTCAGTACATATTTATTGTCTACCTTTTTTTATAAAAGCATGAAAAATAGTGGATTAGATGAATTTCTTGTTCTTTTAAGTTTATGTAAAGTGGGGGTTGAAAAAAGAACTCATATGATTTTAGAAACGATAAGGCACTCGTTAAAAATGATATTAATTAAATGTTAGCAGCCTGGGTTAGAGAATAACTGAATAGAATTTAAGCAAGAATTATCAACATAAGCCCCCAAAGAAAAAATGACAAGCAATGAATAGAAAAAGCAAGAAAAAAAAAACAAAAAATGAAATAAAAGGATAGTTCCTGTTTGATAAACATTTCTTGGTTAAAATAATTCAATCACTTCTAGAAATTCTAAAAAAATGTTAATTTGATGTGGAAACCTTGAATTGCAAAGTTTGGGGATAAAAAAGACAAATAGATAGCAGAAAGACCAAAAAGCATCCATTTTACAGAAGCTCGACTTTAATCTCTTATTCTGCATTGTTTACAGAAACATGAGTCAAATGTCAATGTTCACATTTTTTTAATTCAATGGATATATTTTTTCAAAATATAATAATTGTTAAATTTAGTATTAAATATTGTTGATTCTTGCCATCAATAGCAATGATCACTTCTTACAAATTAAGAGGGCAAAGCTTGTATCATTATACTTCAGAAAAATATACTATTCTTATTCCTATTACTTCACAGATGTGTCAAGACAGAAAAAATAAATGAAGGGAAAAATATGAAGCCAGAGGTACAGATTGACAAAGGCTGTTGGCGTGACCAAATTTTACTCAGGTTTCTGAATCATTTTCTAGGCATATACTGCACTTTCTTGTAATATGTAGCTTTAGCTAATGAAACCTGCTACATGAACTTATTCAGAAAATCTATACTCTATTATTGCTCACTCTGAATATCTGATCATTCTCAACATCTGAGCAACTTATTCTTCATGGTCACACAGGCAATGGCTCATTACATTGGTTTCTCTTTAGCAAGACTCCTGATCAGTTAAACCAAAATCCCCCTTACTTTTGATATTTCCTCTTAGCAATTATCCATCCACTGACCCCCTTAGCATTCCTTGACTAAATTCAAAGTTGAACCCAGTTTCTCTCCCTTACTGAAAGACTCCTTGCAGGGATCACTGCACTTATCACCATGGTCCTAAATTTTCTTTATCAAATATAATTGAAAGATATTTTCTTTATATCAGTTATGGTAGTATGAAGTGGATGGCATCCTACTCATCAGTGGACATCAGTTTCTGGACTCAGAATCTGCATTTATATTTCATTGCCACTATTGTTTTTCAGGTTTCATAGAAACTAGCTTTCCCTCATGAAAGCCTTTTGACTCACACCATAAATGAGTATCCTCTTAATAAACAAAAGTGGTCAAAAGAGAAAACTGATTTAAAATGTTCAAAGGAATCAAGAATGTCTGCTCTTTCTCTGAACGAAAAAATATGGTCTGTCATTTACTAGAAACAGGCATAGGAATAGAAATGTGAAATCATTAAGGGGCTAAAGTGGAATGGGGATCGTAAAACTTAGGCAGTTTAGGTGTTATATACATCAGAAATTGTGAAGAGACGATGTACTCAGATCACTAAAATATAGGGAGCAGGAAATTGAATCATTGGATCCAGAAGCCACTGAAATGTCAATAGGTTGGAGCATTGGTGATCATTTAATTGATTTGAAAGGCAAATTGGCACAAATAATTGTCCTTTCCCTTTTTGTAAAACAAGCATCTAGTATACATACCAGAACATCTGAAACTATTTTTCAGCGAAATATTTGGGGGGAACATCTTGTATTAATTAATAGCACATATATACAATAACTTTTGCTGATCATACAGAATGTTAAACTTACCCTCTTTTCTTCAGTGAAGCACAGTGAAAAGTTTCTGCCCAAGGGCAGTCAGAGTTCTTAGGCTGAGGCAGATCTGTCTGCCAAGCTGTTGGAGGGAGTTAGCAAAACACAGCATCTATCTACTCTTTGACTAATTTAAGGTAGAAAAGACACTCTAGTCACTAGTGTATTAGAAAAACATGTAAAGGAAAACCTGTTTAAGTGGAAAATCCTGTATAAAGTAAACAGTGCTTGAAACCAAGATGTAATTGTCAATTATAATAAAACTGTGAGTGCTATGTGACCTTACCTTGCAACAATGATCAGATTTTACAGTGATTCTAGAAGAGAAATGAGAAAACAAATCATTATCATTTAAAAATATCAGTTCATAATATTAGAACAGATCAAAATTACTGAATAGGATAGAGAAAAGGTGAATTTTAATAAATATTATTCAGTGATCTTTGCAGGAGGCAAAGTTGACTGACAACTAAATAAAAAACATGTTATATTGTACATTGCCTTATTTTCCAAAACAGGAAAAGATAGACAATGTGGTATGAAATTTGTTGAAAAATAAGAACAATAAAAGAATAAAAAGAATCATTAAAAAGAGAAAGCTGGTACTCTGAAGATCACTATTTTTCTTTTTTATTTTTTCTATACTAGTCACCCAAAAGACTTTGCTAATCTTTTCAGGTCCAAGAATATTTATCATTAGTTCTAAAACAAACTGTAAATGAAGGACACAAAATCTTATCAGGTAGCAAGGCTACCGAAAAATTAAGTATAATTCTGGCTAGTAAATTCTAAAATTGAACAGGAGAGAAAGGATTTTATTAGTTCCCATGAAAGAATTAGAAATTAAAGTGGGGTAGGTGGGTCCCTAGATTTGAATGATGAAGGAGAGACAAAAAAACTCTCCTATTAAGTAAGAAGAAAGCAAATCAATTAATCTATTTTGATTTATGTGTTGCCTAAAAATTGAATATCTTGCAGATTTTCTTCTAAGAGAGATTTAAAATCTCTGCTAAATTTTAAAATCACCAAAAAATAAAAAGTATATATTTTTAACAAAAATTCAACATAAATAGTGTTTCTCTATTTAAAAGTCATGATTTAACAAATTAATTGACTTTTTGAATGGCTTAATAAAAACTAGATTAAATCCTAGCACTCGGGAGGCTGAGGTAGGAGGAGTGTTGTGAGTTCGAGGCCGGCTTGGGCTACAATGTGAGCACAAACCTGAGCTACATAGTGTGACCCCGCCTCAAAAAACTAGGGCTGGGAGTTTGGCTCAGTGGTTTAAGCACCTGTTTGGCAGGCATGAGGTTGTGAGTTTGATCTCTGGTGCCACAAATAAGTAAATAAATAAATAAACAAAGTAAAGATAAAAACTAGAGATTTGATTTTTCATAATGACAATATCACACAGGAAAAGTGATTATATCAAATTATATCAGCAATTTTGCTACTTTGAATGTTAACCAATTATCCCTTCAATAATGATAGAATTGATTATGATATAAGGTCACATGTATAGAAAGTCGAAGGAGTGATTAGAATATCTTATAATGAAATATTTTTTAAATTATCAACTTCAATTTGATCATATTGAGAATTATTCTACCTGTTTGGGGTACAAGTGAATAAAACCATTTAATGTAATACTTTCAAAGGAATTTTGTTTTCATTGGATAATTGATGACTTTAGATGAAAATCAAGTTGAAAGAACATGAGTTATGCAATAAATATAAATCCATACTTCCTACCTAGAATCTGATTAAGTAAAAATTCTTATTCCTAAAGTTAAAATATCATATTTTGGTGTTATCAGAGCAAATTTCATATTCCTAGATTAGTCATCATGCGTTATGAAAACAAAAATATTAAAATTTAATCATATAAATAAAATTCATTTGAAAAATACTCTTTGGAGGGAATTTTAAATTTAGCCTACAGAGAATAATATTTTGACTTTTATTGTTTTTTTAAACAGGGTCTTCCTATACAGTTCAGACTGGCCTCAAACTTACAGTCTTACTTGATACTCTCAGGTGGTGAGATTACAGGTATACACTTCTAAACCTGGATGGAATAATATTTTTAAACATCAATTCAATAAAATGTATACTTGGGAAAACTTTATTTCTTTAAGGATGTTAAACTCATGACTAAAATTGGATCTCCAATGTAGGGAAACTTTTAAGAGTATTGGCTATGTTTAGAGGTTTTAAAAGGCTTAGATCGATTAATATTAGGTGAGTTTCTCTCATATATGTTACACATCTGCCTTAGACAATAGGCTAGATCTTCATCATTTCAGTTAATGTATCTATAAAATTCTTTGACGCTGTCTTGGTGATTTCAGCCTTTTTCTGAGACTTCACAACTTGCCTCCTAGGTATATTTCCATTCACATATCTGCTGTCTTTTTTCTTGTCACTGTTCATTGAATCTGGTCTAATACCATTCTCCTTGATGATAATGGGAAAAAGTTTCATCACTGACTGCAACAATCAGGAAAAGATAAATATCCTGCAGTACTAGTCATCAAAGTAGCATATCTGTTACTACAGAGATGTCCATACAGAAAGTTTTCAAATATTGAGAATGGCGCATTGGTAATACATTTCTTACACTGTGGAATCCTAATCTATTACATTTGAGTTAAGAAAAACTATTTTCTAAGATCATTCAGAATAGTCATATTTCTCAGAATATTTTATATAAATTGTATTTTGCTTACTTGTCTTTTTAAAATTCCATTTTCTTTTGTCATCTGGGAGCACAAATCTCTTATTTCTCTCAAAGAAATGTTTATTTTAAAAGCTAATATAACCTCTTTCCTGTGCTCAACCATTCAGCATAAGTAGGATGTTCTGCTAGAAAGAACCAGACAGCTAAAACTAAACTGAAAGTATTGATTTTCTATGACTCCATACTATCTTTATACTCTAGAACTACTTATGCCTCTTTAGTGGTCATACCATGCAAATTTGTTGTTCAATAGTGTAGAGATACACACATTTTTGAATTGCAAAAGAGGGCATTTCCATTCAGTATTCATAATAGAATTCACCCACATTATTATAAGATTTTGCAGTTTACAACATGTCCTTGTAGTGTTTCATTTAAACCAGCATATCTTTCACTTTAGTTTTCAGTTATGTGCCAAAGGGAAAAATCA
>RJWM01002418.1:94804-129706 GCA_004363535.1 Dasyprocta punctata
TTTTTTTTTTTTTTTTTTTTTTTTTTTTTTTTTTTTTTTTTTTTTTTTTTTTTTTTTTTTTTTTTTTTTTTTTTTTTTTTTTTTTTTTTTTTTTTTTTGTCATGCATGGTTTTGGATTTTGTTTTTGCTTTTATGATAACTGACTTGGAATTTGATTTTTGGGATAAGGGTGATCATTAAAAAACAGGATTGATTGCTTTTCTTCTTTTTGTCTCAATTTAGATAGGAAGAGGAGTAAAGGAGTCAGTACGAATTTGTCAACCAGCTAACAGAAGAATTATTGGGGGTTTGCTGCAGAAATCAAGGCAAAGTGGACCATACATGTCATAAAAGCACTTGGATGCTAATCTCTTGAAAAGCACAATAATGTTGGCTGCTAATAAAAACCCAAGTCTGGATGGATTCACTGCCAATTTCTTTAAGAACTTTATAGAGTTGTAACACCAATACTCCTCAAACTCTTTAATGAAATTGAAAAGGAAGTGGTACTCTAAAAGTTATACCTCGAAGCAACCTTTAACCTGATTTCAAAACCAAGAAATTCCCCAGTTAAAAAAGGCCAATCTAATTACCAATTTATTAGTCAATCTCTTTAATAAATATAGATTCAAAATTATTCAGTAAGATACTAGCAAATATAATGCAGCAAATAATCAAAAAGATCATACATCTTGACAAAGTAGGATTCACTCCAGGAATACAGCTATCAGACAACATACACAAATCAATAAATGTGATACAGCACATAATCGTAAGATAACTAAAATGAACATACTGCTGAATGTATTAGTTATTGAGAAAGAACGGTTAATACTCATATGATTAGATCAATTTTACATGTCTATATCTGTTAATGTAAACAACCATTTTGAAGATAACAATATGCAATATTGCAACCATTGTCAAGTTTCTGTCATCCTGCTCTGTAAACCTATAATGTCACTGTTGTGCATTTACTCTAGTCATTTGTTTGTCTCTTTTGCTTTTTGTCTTTGTTATATGTGTCTTTTTTTCTCTTAAATAAAAAGAAGCATAGAGAAAAGCCACATGATCATCTAATAGATGCAGAAAAACCATTTGACAAAATCCAACATCTATTCAAGATTGAAACATTGAAGAAATTACGAATTGAAGGTCTTTATCTCACCCTAATGAGAGCCATCTATGACAAACTAACTGCCAATATTATATTAAATGGAGACAGTTTGAAATCCTTCTCTCTAATATTAGGAATAAGACAAGGATGTCTGCTATTCCCATTTCCATTTAATATGTCCTTAAAGCATTAGGTAAGGTAATTAGACAAAAAAGGTATATAAATTAGACAAAAAAGGAATATAAATAGAAAAGGAAGAAGTTAAATTGTCAGTATTTACTGATGACATGATACTCTACATAGAAAAACCCAAAAACTCCACCGAGCTTCCTAGAACTAATATTTACATTCAGCAGTGTTCCAGGATACAAAGTGAATACTCAAAAATTAATAACATTTCTGTACATCAATAACAAACTCACTGATAAGGAAATTAGGGAAGCAATATCCACCACAATAATATTAAGAAAAATGAAGCACTTATTAATTAACCTAATTGAGCAAATGTAAGACCTTTACAATGAATACTATTGTACTCTGAAAAAGAGATTGAAAAAGACACCAAAATATGGAAAGATATTTCTTGTTCTTGAATAGATAGAACCAATATAGTAAAAATGGCCATACTGACAAATCTGTTACAAAGATTTAACATAATACCAATCAAAATATTAATAACATTCCATAAAAACTGGAGAAAGCAATCCTAAAATTCATACAGAACTAGAAGATGCCCTGAATAGGAAAACCTATTCTGAGCAACAAGGGCAAGGCAGTCAAGAAACGACTTCCAGGCACACTCAGTTGTGTCATTTTTGACAAAGGTGTCAAATACAATTGCTGCAGAAAAGATATCCTCTTTAACAAATGGTGCTGGGAAAACTAGTTATCCATGTGTACAAGACTGAACAAAGACAAAGTAGTTGTAGTTTCTAACAAAGTCCAAAATCCAGCATATGAAAACAACCTCTATTTTTATAGTAGGTCACATGGAACGTGAATCTGGATATTGCTCTATTTAGTGGGGGAGAAATAGCTTAGCAGGACATAGGGGATATCTGTAGCTTTAAAACAGATGTCTTATACAGTGAGTTCAAGGAAGTGTGAAACATTTGTACACTCACATACACATAGTATATACTGACATATTTCAAAGTAAGTAGATAAAATATAAGTGTTTCACTACCTAGAAACTATTGCAGTGTCACATGAATTGGCTGAGGGAAAAACAGTGTAGTTCATATAGGTTCCAGGAGGCATAATTATGTTTTCAGGGCCTTAACTGCAGAAATAATTTTTATAAATGATATGTATAATTTCTAAAATGATACAGAAACTTTATCTCATTGAAGAAAATGTAACAAGTCTTATTCAAACAATGTCCATCCAAATGATAAAAATACTTAAGTGATATTATTATTTAAGGTAGTAATGAAGATAAAGTGTTTACCCATTCTTGTTCTCTTAGATGTTCTCACAGATGTTAAAAATTATAACAACCAAACTGGCTGGGGAAGGTCAGACACCAGCCCTCTCCTGTGAGTTGGCACCATTCACAGACTGCAGGAGAACAAAAAGTCAACAAGAAGCTAAGGTGTCCTGTGAGTTGGCCACATTCACGACTGACTGGGGGAGAGACACATGCCAGACCCTTCTGGTACACAGGCAGGGAGACAAGATAAGCCAATGTCTCTCCCCCGACCCCCGTAAGTGACCTGACTGATCTGGAGAAACACAGGCTATGATGATAGCTAATGAGGTGAAATACAATTTAATGTTTGTAGTGTTTAGTGTTTCACTGACTTTGCAGGGCTAAAGCCAGTAATCTGATCATCTATTCAGAGGATAACAATATGCAATGTAGCATAGATGGGGGATATCCATCTGAAGGTGGTAGCCATTGTTAATTCTCTATTACCTTGTTTTTGAATCCCTGTGTGATTCTCATTGTTTTGTTTGGTTGGGTTTTATTGTTTTATTTTGTTTGATTTTGTTGTATCTGATGGCATGGGCAGCTATTTTGAAGATGACAAGATATATTATGGTAGCCATTTTGGATTTGCTATTATCCTGTTTTGAAGTCCTTTATTGCACTCATTGTCTTGTTTTTATTGGTTCTATTCTGTTTTTGCTTTACTTGATTTTACTATGTCTGAAGGTATGGGAAGTTATTTTGGAGACAAGAGGCCTTAAGGTAACCATTGTTGAATTTCAATTATCTTGTTTTGAATTCCTGTGTGACTTACACTGTCTTGTTTTGATTGACTTTGTTCTGTTTTAGTTTGCTTGGTTTTATTGTCTCTAAAGTAAAATTTTTAAAAATTATAATGATTGTACTCATTTTGAAAGTTCTACTACTTAATGTAGAATCAGGAAAATTTCAGGTGTGTCAACAATGAGAATGTTAAAGAAAGAACAGCTTCACAGCCTACTTAAATTATTTTCAAAAGGATCCATATTTCAAATCAGGATTTCTTATTTGTACATGAAAGTACTCCTCTAACTGCTAACATAAATAAATGCAAACCACTTTATTAGCAAACAAAGTATTTTATCGGCAAGGAGAAAGTATAAATTTTAAAAGTGCAGAATCTCATGAAAATTTCACTCTCTAATCTGCAAAAGGCCTGTACAAATTTCATAAAATGTCCTATTTATTCTCTCTATATACATACATATACAGACATACACAAAAGCACACACACACACACACACACACACACACATATATATATATTAGACTATCTATGGAAAGTAATCAGGAATGTGTTAATATGTAGACCTCACTTTTTCTTGTTTTCTTTTTTCTAAGTTGCTTTCCTTTTATTTAAATATTAATCTGCAAGTGGTATTTTTTATTTTTAGCAAAATTTCACTCTATCCTATTATCTTGGGAATTTTAATTACTGTCAATTTTAACTACTAAGCATTCTAGACATATCGATTCAGATTCTCTGGGCTAAGTGTTTCATTTTTCATTTTTAACAAGTGCCACAACTGACTCTGATTCAGGATCTCTTAGGACTGCTTTTATAAAATGTTTGTCACTAATGCCTATAACACCATGTTATTAACTCCTTCTTGGGTGTATCTCACCAACTTTGGATTCATGATAGAGATGTTTTCTCATAGTTATTTCAAAAATCAACATATACATATTATATTTATGCTCTGAACAGAGTCTGTCTTGTAGATATGCTAAATAATTGTCAATAATATCATCTCTACTCTCTTGAGTCTAGAAATCTAAAATTTATGGCTCAGACTTCTATTTTCTCTCACATTTAGCTATCATTGATCTTAATGATAAATATTTATTGAATCAGTCCCAACACATGAACTCTATCACCACTGTTGCATACAAAATTTGTATTTTCTTGTTCTATATTGTATTCCTATCTTCCTCCATCTTTATTCTTTTTATTCATCTTGAGTATAGTTTTGAATTGAAGATCATTTTGGCAGTGCTCTTCAAATCCAAAACTATATTCCTTGATAGTAACTAAAATTTTTTTCTTCTTTTTTCAATTATATATTTGATCTTCATGATCTACTTCTACTCTTCTGAAATACTTGCCAGTTATTTCATTCTCCGATTGGACAAAATTCATTGTAATTCTTGGAAAAATCCATGAAGGTACCATTTTAAACCATTCCAATTTTGATTTTTTTGTTTGGGCTAGGTTAAAATGTTCCCAGTCTCTTGGTTTTTCTGACTCTTTCAACTTCAAAAGTTCTTGTACTTGCTTTCTAATTTCAGTTTTAACCATATCATCTCCTTAAATTCTTCTCCTGGTATTAAGTACAGTTGTTCTTTCCCCTCTGAAACAAGTTCTTACATAAATCTTACTATATATGTTTCATCTTTTTGTGAAACTGCCTATCCTTGTACTTTGGTATTCTGTAACTTCACTTATTCAATTCTATGCTAAATTTTCATTCTTCAAGACTGGCAGAACATTTTCATATAAGAGATCCTTAATGGATAACTATTGAATGTATGCATGAATGAATAAAATTTGGACTTAACACTGAAAATGATATGAGGAATATGCCATTTGTATAAAACAGAAGAGAATAATGAGAAACTGAGGCATACACATTTTCCATTCCTATAGAAAAAAAAACTTTATAGCCATTTCTCCTGAAAATTATATCATACCTTACTGATTTTGAGACATTTGGAATAGTCTAGACAGTTATGACAAAAAATGTTACTTCATAGTGTTTTCTAAAATCACTAAAAAATGCTTTTGTTTCTTACAAAATAAGTTGATTTTTATAATCTTTTAATTATGACACTATGCATTTCATCTGAAAAGATGCCATTGGAACTGAGTTACTATGAGAAAAAAGAACCTACGGCTTATGGGCTGGGGATTTAGTTCAGCAGCACAAGTTCCTGCCTTACAAGCGCAAGGCCATGAACTTGAATTCTGGTACCAGAACAAAACAAAACAAAACAAAACAAAGCTCCCCAAAAAAATAGAAAAATAAAAAACCTATGTATTTTTTAAATTTAGTGAACCTCTTTGGAAAAATTGAATATCCTTTGGAAATTACTATTAAAGAATTTACCATGAAATTGTCATTTTGTTTCAGTACATTTTTTCTACAACGCTATGATAGTTATCAATATTGAAATCACTAGTGAATTTTAAGTTGCCTATATTATATGGATCCATTTTCAAAATAAAAACAGCTTTAGCATCTGTATACATACATGGAAAAAGATTCTGAGAAGTATTATCTATACATTATGATTTTCATTTAATTTAGCATATTTTTCTTACATATTTCATATAGTTAAAATGGTGCTTAGTGGCATATGGTCTGGGTTTAAGACTGTGTTCCTTTATATACCGTGTGGTGAACTTTAACAAGTGAAAGTACCTTATAAAGTAGCAAGATTCAAGTCCATTAAACATGGTTGGAAAATATATGCTCTTGAGAGTTTACAGGCTTATTTTTAACGGTAAGTAAAATTAAATATTTGGAAATACTTGCTAATAATAAAGCATTAAGTAGTACATTATATGATTGTTTACAATATTTATTTTAGCATGCTTGATTTTTGTAAATAAATCCTGTTTAAGAAAAATGTATAAATATTGAAATTTGAAAAATTAATTCCAAGCAATACAATTTTAAAAAGGATTCTTAGAAAACAAAAACCTTATACTACCACTAGATAAACTGTCAAGTAAAATAGTAAGTTGTTATATAGAATTAGAGACTATCTGTTTTTGCATAAATCCTTTATATGGGTTCAAAAAAATGTGAATATCAAGGTCTTGGGTGACTCTAGGGACACTGACTGTCAAACCAAACCATTTTTGCAAAAATTAGTAAACTACATAAAGTGAACCAGTACAGGCTATATTTTCCAGTGGTTGGGTTTTTTTCAATTACAGCATGATTTTCTTTCTTTCTTTCTTTTTTGACGAGATTATTATTATTATTATTATTTCTTTTGCAGCACCACGGATTGAACTCACAATTTCGTGCCTGCCAGACAGGCGCTTAAGCCACTGAGCCAAACTCCCAGCCCTAGTTTTTTGAGGCAGGATCGCACTATGTAGCTCAGGCCGGCCTTGTGCTCGCATTGTAGCCCAAGCTGGCCTTGAAATCACAACGCTTCTCCTACCTCAGCCTCCCGAGTGCTGGGATTAAATGTGTGTGCCACCACGCCCGGCTCAACAAGATTACTTTCTAAGAGTTGCTGCTTTGTAAGGGTGGAGAATACTCCTAATAAAGAAATGAAATCGAATATTTTGCATGTAATTCCATAGTTAACAGCTTTTCCTTTAACTGCCTCATTTGGGAGAATATTTCTGTTTTTTTTTTCTGTATACAACTGTTATTTCAATATTCTTATTAATAACAATGGGCCACATTATTACAATGGTTGGGACATATGGATGCTCTCAACTCTTTAAATACATTAATGCTTCTCATTCTCAGAGCAATCATATGAATTATCTGTTATTATCACTCAAATTATAATCAAAGAGACTGAAACATCAGAACATTTATTAACTGGTCCAACTTCTCACAGCCACCGAGTGACTCAGCAAAGATTCAAGTCCAAGCAAGTTGTCTAATTTGGAAATTGTACCAAAACAACCATCTTATGCTGCTGTTTGTGAAAAAACAAGATTTAAAAAGAAAAGAAGAAATAGTACAAGATATAAAATAGTACAAGCTACATTTTTATTTTAATATTTGTTTCTACCTCTTCTTTCTAAAATATGAGGAAAAAGGAATTATTTTAAATGCTCCCCATTCACACATAGTTACCTTTTATGTATCAGATACATAAAATCTAGAAGAATTTAAAGGAAATACTTCTTTATTACAGTGCTATGCATATATGAAGCCACCTACAAGTCTTCTATCTAGCTCAAAGACTGTTATACAAGAATGTCTCTGCCCTTTACAATCATGAGGAAAGGATGCAAGATTTTTATCTATTTTGTGTTCTATTCTTTAGATACTATACAGAGAAAATGAGGTGAGATATGTGTAATTAAGTAAGAGCAATAAGACAGAATTATTCAATGCAGCTTTGAAATTGAATTTGAACTTGTTCCTATAAACATTGCAACATTATGTATATAAATAACACCAAATATATCCGCTATTTAGCTTTGTGTGAGATTTTTCCATATCGCCAGGGTTTAGGGAATATCACTTAGGGGAAAAAAACAATTTTAAGGTTATAATGCAAGTGACAAACACATTAATCTGACAAGATATGCTCAAGAAACCCAAGATACAGCCGTAGAAATCCTTTTGGAGCTCTCACCCATAATTTCATAGAACATGGTGTGATTAACGCACTTCATAGGATTTAAGTAACATTTGTTGCTTCTCTATCAGAATGCAAATTTGAGAATAATATGGATCTGCACAGGAGATGGGAACAACTGTTCTCGAGGTAATAACTTGTGGAGTACTTCCCAATGCTGAAAGAGGTGACAGATACAGCATCACTCAGGTTTTATTAGGGAGGTAACATATGTTTTACTGCAGTTACAAATGCTACACCCAGATATGTCATAAAATTAACTAAAATTAAAAGGTTTATTGTCATCTTGGAATTCTTACTGTTTAATTTTCTTAAAAATTATATTAAGTAATAGAGCCCACTGTCGTTTGATGAGTGCACATGTATGGATAATTGGAAATGCAACCTTCCAAACAATAAAAAATTCAGTAAGTCAGCAGCTTCTATTTAAACAACAAGAAATTATCTCACTCATAAGAAATAAATACTGAGAAGAGTGTGTATGGGCTTTCTGTGTGTGTGTGTGTGTGTGTGTGTACACTAAACATTGACACTGAAAATCAACCTTTTCCCCTAAAATTTATTTTCTTTAATAACAGTTTACAGCATTGGATATTAGAATCAACTAGATGATAATCTTGTATTTTATGCTCATGTATCAGAAAGCAATATTGCCTAAACACTACATTAGATAGAAATGAAGAAGTCCGATTTCGTTCCTGTACTAGCTTTGAAATTTGCCTGAAATATTGCCCTAATAGAATACAGTTAGAAAAAAATAATCCACTACGTGATATATTTTGTTAAGGTCTTGGATATGGAAACATAATTCAAGGTTATGTACAGCTTTTCCTTAGTGATAAAATCAAAGTCAAATGAACAGATAGACAAATGCATTTTCTTATATTTATTTAATGTATTTGTGCATTTATAGCGCTATAATATATACAAAAAAGGAAGCAATATTATGCCTAATATTATCTAGTGTTTTAAGTTTTCTTGTTATTTAGAAAAAATAAGACACATTTTCTACAGAAATTCTCATCATGTTAGCTTACATCCCTTGCTCTTTCATCTGAGACAAAAATAAATAAACAGATAAATCCAGAAACATACTATAAACCAAATCTTCCTTAACATACTCAGTTTGGAAGGAGCCTGATCCAGGAGAATGCACCTACGCTTTTATACTCATAAAACTGTATTGAAGACTCATTTATCCCATATGTCTCTTATTTTTATTTAAACAAGGGCAAATTATTTTAAGCTTCAAGATCATTTTTGGGCATGACAGCAGCATTTCTTTATATCAATAGCAGATTTCGAAAATAAATTGTGAGAAATATAGTGGCTAAGCTAGTATGAGCGGCATACTGAATAAAATCAAAGCATCATTATCATACCACATGAAAAGAAACTATGAGCCCCTAAGTAGAAATGGTGCTTTTGAATTCTAAACTTTACTCTATAGATCATATATCAAAGCATTCTGAAAAGGAGAAATCTACTAGAAAGAATAAGGAATGAAGTCTATGTAGAAGTTAAGCTTTCTTGCAAGTTGTCAAAGGGAAGTACAACACTACTGAAGTAAGTGGAGTTGGAAAAAATATAAAAGGAGCACATGCAACTCTATTCGAAGTGCAGAACTTACGAAGTGATAAGAAGCTGAACTTCATGTACATCAATTCACTGCTTCCTTCATTGAGAATGCCTTGTTAGTAACACAAAAGTAAGGAATGATAAACTGAACAGTTAGCTAAGTGACTTCATCGCTATATAATTTGCAGTAAGCTCTTTAACAGATCAAAATTCAGTCACAAAGTCTGAGAAAAGTAGCAAGTCCACAAGTGTAGGTTGTGTAGCACTGCAAAAGTATATGGCATGTAGGTTGTGTAGCACTGCAAAAGTCAAGGAATTACACAATAAACCCTAAAAAATTATTTCTCACATTTATGTAATGGAAATAAGGAGTGAAGTAGGATATTAGAATTTTGGAATATAAATATTTACTGTACTTTATTTGCAAAATTTTATTTTTGAATAAAATTTTAAATGACAAATAATCATGTGCTTGTAATTTGTACTTCTTTTCTGTGAAAAAAGTGATACTGTTTTCTAATCTTGAAGTGGAATTGTTTACCATGTATTTATATGCACGTACACAGTAACAGAAAAGGCTGACTTCAGGAACAATTTTTCTAATATAATATAAAATATATTCCTTCTGTCATTTTTAAAGCCAATGTTTGGTTTATGTGTATATTTTACCTATTAATATGAGGTCAGAAAGAATGAAATCATACAATGTCAGGAACTTAGCATTAATAACTCTGAGAAAATGCATTTTAATTCGAACACATATCTTAAAAAACATCTTACTTTTAATCATGCTATATTGTTAAAACCTCTCAAAAATTATTCCTGAGACATTTACCAGAGTATTCTGATTTATATAATTTTGTGGTTCCCAGATGCTTCCAAATGACAAAAATCATTTAAAATTCTGAGGTTCACTCTATGATATAAAACCATGGTTTCCTCTAAAAACTTCACTTAAAGAACTGAGGAAAGAAAATTTTGATTTTTTTTTTGTAACAACTCACATACAATCTCCAGGATGATTTAATGAGATATAATGTGAATTGATTTCAGAAAATAAAAATTTAGTATTGAATAGTCTTATGTCATATTTACCCATCGCTAAGTTTCTAAAAGAGAATATTTTATCAAACATACTATCCATTCTTTACTGTTTTATAAAGAACTAATGTATTTTTCTATCTTCAGACTAATATGGGTAAAATCTTGACTCACATATCAAAATGAGCACTTTACCTTAAACTATAATACAAAATTCTATTTATATACAGGTGATTGAAAATTAAATCCAGGTAATCTGAAAGGTCAGGAATAATGCATATGTGACAATCAAACCTTTCAATTTAATCTTTAAAATTTCCTGTAGTCAAATTATCATTATCTTTTTTGCCTGGTAATTCTTTTTAAAAAAAACTCTGGCACATACATTAAAATGGCTTAAATGTTTGTTGTTTAACATACCAAGTAAATGATCTTACAAAAGAAAGAAATTGCAAGAAAGTCTCAAATTGATTCTAATTTGTAATTTTTCCTAGGATTCAAGCATATCTAAGTACATATGGAAATTATTGGCATCTCTTCCTGCTCTATTTTCAACCTCATTATATATATATATATATATATATATATATATATATATATATATATATGAGAATAAGAGGCCTCTCGGGAATGATATTACTTGAAGAAGAGTACATTTGCACAAATGTAGTTAAAAAATAGTGTCTGCTCTTGGAAAACATCTAAATACCTCTCAGAACTTCCTATTTCAACTTCTTTAAATCTTAAATTAAACAGAAAAGCCTGAAATAAAAAGCAGGAGGGGAAAAATATATTTACTTCCTACTGACATATTTTATGCAATTTTTAGGAACCAAAGTGATGTCAGAATGTCTAACAATTTCTACAGTTCAGAGTGTTTTCAACTTTAGCATCATAAGAAGACATTACTCCTGATGGTTATTTGCTCCTTTGGCATTATCCAAAATTTTTGGCAAAAACATTAGTAAGCAACATCAAGACCAATAACTTCAGGGGACACAAGCTAGTTACTTGTTTTTTCTGACATTGTCATTAGTATATACCAGAAAGAGTGAACAATGGGAATACTTACCTTGTGCTAAAACTTAAATAAGATAGGTAAGAGAAAGACACATTATTGATTTGTACTTGATTTACTTAGCCGTATCATTCTCTAGCATCTACTCCTTCACCTTCCTGCACTTAGGGCGAAATGTTTAAGTGATAACTGTACAGTAGTGGTGAAAGAGTAGATAGAATTAAAAATGTTATTCATTATAGCAGCAATTGCCTGCAGTTTGCTAACTTAAAATCAAATGTAACTTTATTGATATTATTCTAAAATATAATTCATATAGAAGTTATAATTATTGATGGCTTATTCTAGTGAAAATAATTTTAGATATTGCAACTGCTTAAAGTCTATTATCATGCAAATACTATTGGGGGCAGATACTGGGGCATTTTTTCAATATATTTAAGTCATATATAGTATACGTTATATCACTTTAATATTGAGGAAATTCTTTTGCCATATTTACCTATCACATAACAATGTCAAAGAATTCCTTCAAACTGAATTAAGATTTTCTTTAATATGCTATCTATTCTTTATTACCTTACAAAAAATGTATTTGTGTAGCCAGTATGAGAAAGCTTAAGACAGAGATAAACATTAAAAAAAAGCTTTATTTTGTCTCTTGAGAATTGTCTGAATACATAATAATACAAGCGAATACCACTTGCAATCTAAGGAGAAAGTGAATAAAATTAAATATTTATTTATTTTAAAAATGATGATCCATACACTAATCACTGTGCCATCAGCAATACTTTACTGAGCGTATCACAAACTACATTAGAAAAATAGTACATCAAAAAGCGTTAGTGTTCTTCATCCATATTTATACAAGTTAATTTTCAAACCAATCATATTCAGGAATTCACAACTGTGGGACTTCAAGGACTAGAGCAAGATGAACTAAAGCAAGGCATCCATAAAACTGTGTGCCAATAAAGCAATTCATTAAGTAACAGAAAACATTACATAGGTCTAATCTAGAATTAAGCAAGAGGATGTGGACTTTTGATATACTATGAGAAATATTTTTGAAAATAAATGAGCCTTTTTAGAGCTGGAATGAAATTACTCCAAATAATTAAATAGTTGAAGTCTGTTATAATTGAAAGAAGCTACTCTCAAATGGGAAAACAACAGAGATAATCAGTCGCGGCAAATATTTAACTGTTTTATGTCTGTACTAATGAGTTATAAAGCCTTTAAAAGAGGTTAATCCTATTTTCAAGTTGCTGTTTATAATTGAGTAAATCTGGACTCAATATAGATATAATTAGATTATTCTGGAAAAATGCAAGAAAGAGCTCATTCATATGAAGTATTTGTATATTTATTAAAAAATCAAGCATGAAAGGTTAAAATTATTCTTTTAAATTTATATAGTACAGAATGATTTCCATTGTGTTATTTCATTTGTTTACTCATGGCAAGAAATTTTCCAATATGCAATCTGAAGTTTAAAATAGGAAGCAAATCTAAAATATTGATGGGATCAGTGTAAAAATGTCTGCAGTTCAAGTGTATATATGAGGCAATGGGAACAGATGAGAAGCAATTGTAAGTATCCCAAATATCAAAGATATATTCTGGAGTCTAGACTACAATTAGAGAATATTCTCAAATGCAGACCTTCCAAAGGATGGTGTAAATGCTAATAGTCTTGGTTTGTATTTCTTGATTGAATTTTAGTATACTATTTGTCTTTTATTCCAAGTTACAAGGTGGTCCTACAAGAAAATAATCACTATATTTTTTAATCCATTTAATCCATTATGGTCCATGGAGATCTAAAAATTATTTTATCTGGGAGTAATCTGAATCATTTTAAAGACTAAGACAGTTTGGTGTTTATTTGCAAAAACTGCATGAGCCATAGCTATTAAAATTTTTCGTATTTTGACTACTCTGCTTCGTTCATTAAATTCATTTTAGTTACAACTTTTTAAATTTTTAAATACAACTTGACATGTGTACCTATCACCAAGTTATAAATTCAATTTAATAAAAATTTTTAAGTGATTGCTATATGATGGTCCTGTGTTAGATCCTGAGGACAATAACGAAAATGATAGATTTGTTTGGAGAGACAACAAGATTAGCATGAAATATTGAACCTGTTCATATCACTTTGCCAAAGGCAAAAATGTGCAAGATGCTCTAGGATTTTATATAAGAACTAAAGTAAATAATCTATAAAAAGGTGTGTCAAAGGAGAAATCCGTTAAGTAATACGAAATACATTCTAAAAGTATTTATTTTTGATTATGAATGGCAACTTTATAGAAGAATCTTGATACTTTCTAGTAAACACTGTCACTGATCATTGTTGTAATACCTGCTACTGCAGAACATTGTCTTTCAGACAAAGCATGTTTTCCCTTCTGTCTTTTCTGGTCCCTGAGGCTGATTGCTATAAAATCTTACACTTTGAATAACTAGATTGTATCTTCTAGTCACAAGAATTTTGTTCTGGATACTGGACTTCCTTATATCCTCAAATTTATTAGGGCTAAAAAGTTTGATTTTATAACCAGAAGTTTGGATCATTTAATAAGTGTACATTCAATAGAAAGCATATAAAATAATCTGAATTACAAGTTTGATGGTATTGAAATTAAGTTTTAAAATTTATTTCTGTACAGTGTTAGCATATTCTGGGCAAATCCCATCCCCTGGTTACAAATTTTAGTAGTGCTCTCCTCTGTTGCTACAGAATGTGTGTTCCTAAACACGCTTCTCACATGTTCAACTCCTGCCAATATGTGGTTCATATTTTTATTTTTTAATGGTAAGGACACGACACACTTCACAATGTACTTTGACTTGTACTATCTGACTCCTCTGTTGTAGATTTAGTTTATTGGACCTACTTGGCTGCCTCACTTTCAGTTTTTGTTTTCTAGATAGACAGGTGCAACACACTCAGGACTTTTGTTCAACCTCAAATCTGCCACTTGATTTCCTGAAATATGCACACTTACTGTTTTAGAGTGAAAATGGGATAGGGTTTCCCATTTCTGGGCAACTGTGCATAAAATCACAAGACAGCAAAAACTTATGACGTGATCTTTAGTTGAGCAAATAATTTTTTTTCTTCAGATGTATCAGGATAAAAATCAACAAAACTCTACCTTGTGTTAATTCTGGGCACTTAATCATAAAAGTCAATTGCTCTTTCTCTAACTTGATATACGGATATTATTGTACCACATTAAGGTATTAAAGAAAACTTTCAGTATGCCTACAGAAGATGAACAACTTTATAAGAATTCAATGGCTTAGGATGTATAAATTATACATTATGAAAATTAATTGGGGGCTCAACTGACTGAAAACTTTTCTTGAAAATGCTATTGCTAGATCAAATACACTGACTTTCCTACAAGAACTAGGAAAAAGACTTTCCTTAACACTTAACAAGCACATTGCCAACAATTTAATTCCTTGTAACTTTTCTTTTTCTTTGCTCAGTAGCTCGTGGAATTAAATCATGATTAAAAAACAAAGTTCAACACAGAAAAGGATACTGGAAATAATCTCATTCATGTCACTTCTACTAAAAAATCATAAGCACACACCTAAAGTTGCTAGACTACTAGCCACTAGATTACTAATGAGAAATACAAACAAACATCAGGAAGTAGCCTGACATGAAAATGAATGAATTCAATTCAGTGTAATTATTTAAAATGGTTCCAAACTCATGACAAATTTGCTTCCAAAATTGTTATCAAATGAATAAAATACTAAAAAGAAACAACTTTGAAATGAAACTTGGCTTGTGAGAACAATGTTTAGTCAATCAGAATTATTTCTCACTGATATGCATTACTTTTATGTTTGGTTAGAAGAGATTAATGCTGTTCATCAGATCAGATGGTCTGTAGGAGATGATCGCCTGAGTATCTGTATTAGTGTTCACAGGGACCTTTCAACAAATCTTTATGATATTGGTATAGAATACTGTCTTGAAATTAATAACACTCACGCATTCATAAGTGTTGAAAAAACTGGTCATTAATTGTTTTCACTTTTTAAAATTTAATAAACATATTGCCAATGTATTTTTCCATGTTTATATAGATGTTGTGGATTCTTAATGAGATCATCTATTCTTTAAAGGCTAAAATCAAGGACATTCTTGCCATCTCCTTTTGTACATTATTTAGAATAATACATTGTGATTCAGAAATTTAAAGAGAGGAGGCTTTAAACATTTTTTTAAAATATGCTTCATCTTAAAATATAGATTTCAGCTTTAAAAGATGATAAAAATTATTTTATTTGGATAGCTCTGACTTCTACAGATATTTAACGAAAGTCTTTAATTGATGTGGTAGCTATCAAAATCACCTTAAAATCGAGGCAGGATACAATCAAATATTTTATACATTTTATCTTTTACATTATTTTTATTTCTCCAAGATTTCCTGTGTTTTCTGGTTGTCATTTATTCAGCAGAATAGATAGCATTTCTTCCCTGGAAACTGTCCACCCAAAAAATAGAGATAGTAATTGTTAATAAATGCAGTCAACCAGAAACAAGCTATCTTGAAATATAATTTTCAAATGATAGAAATTTACAAATAATCTAAATTATAGATGGCAGCATTTTAGTAAAATTTTTGTTGATAAAAAAATGAAAATTCTCCAGCCCTTCAGAAACTTAACACCAAACATATCAAGATAAGGAAAAACAAAATAACACTTCACAAGATGTTTCAAGTGAGCCATCTTAGATTCACAAACGTCAAATTTTTATCAAGAGAATGGAATATTTAACAAAAATTTTTAAGCATTTACTGTACAAAAATAGTCTGCTGCATATTCTAAAGCATGGAGAAAAAATAAGACACTCTCATTCTGAAAATCATGTTGCAATCTGTGGCAGTGGGAGACCCATATAGATAATTATTACTTTCAAAAGGCAAAATATAGTAAGGACCACGTGGAAAATATAAATAGAGTACTGTTTGTTCCACGGGTTACCTTTTTAACTCTTTGCAGATTTAATAAAATTCACATCATTTTTCTGCTGTGTAGCAACTGCTGACATTTGAGTGCCTGTGTTATAGTGTGTAGGGTAATACCACGTGGTTGGTTTCAGAGAGGTGGTGACATGGAATTCAAAGATGAGGAGGGGAAAGGCAGATTAGCAAGCTGACTATTAGGAATATGTAGAGGTACAAATAAATGGGGCCACAGATGTAAACACAGATACAAAATATGCAAAGAACAAAGAAAAAATGTTGCTTTGGCAATAGATTAGGAAGTTGAGAAGGTACATGGCATGTGATCGTAAAAGATGATTATTAAATCTAACCAGACAGTCTACCTCCAGGGTAAAAGTCAAAATTCAGTAAATATTTACTGATCTCCCACTAATATCAGACTTTTACGCCTACTTTGAAAATCCTCATTTAGTTAGGAAATTTCTACATTTAAGGAGATCAAAATGACCAGAGGATCGAAGTTACATTTTCTGTTCTAAAATCCAAAATCCAAAATAAATAATTTTGTCTTATAAGAACAATGCAATTAGGTGAATTCCTACTCCAGCTCTACATGGTGAGAAATACGATGCATGAACTTGCAAGTGAAGGCCAAACTTGACTCAAATCGACTGTCCCTGATTTCTTGGAGACACCTAAACTCAGACAGACTGTGATATCACAGAGAAAGTGAAAAATTGTTGTTGTCATTTATCAAATAACCTACATGAGTTATTTATTCTGTCATGATTGATGATTGTTTGTTTCTTACTTCATATCCTAGTGTGCTGAACAGTGTCTTATACAGAAGGCACTCAAAGAATATTATTGAACATCATTTTGAAAAAAGATTAAATGGTATAATGTGTTTATTCCATAAATGGGACATCACAGAGAAATGCTAAAAAATGTTTATGAAGAGCAAAAGGATTTTATAAAAAGAAATAATTGAAGGAAGAAGTGGAAATGGAGCATGTGTAAATGGGGAGGGGAAGAAGAGTTGAAGGGAGGAGAAGGGCAGAAATGGAAAAAAGGACAGAGATATATTATATACAGGTACAAATTCCTCGTGATGAATGTGATCACTATCTGTAAATGCGTACTAATAAAAATATAAATGCAGTTTACAAGTAAAGGAATATTGTTGTTTCAACTATGATACCTGTGATTTGTGGAGAAAATAGAAAATTTTAAGGAAATACAGATTTGGAAAACACTGAGTTAGAAAGCCTTGATTTATTTTATTATTTAAACATTTGAATGACTGCTATAATGACAAAAATAACTTTGCAATTTACTGGCAGTGACTCTCCCTACTAAGTTAGCATAGCTGGTAATGTATACATTTTCAGTGAATAACAATAAAATTCACTTTAAAGGAACACATGTTAAACTCTTTAATGGAAAAAAAAATTCCTGCTTTTTCTTTGTCTTTTCCCAAAGAATCAGTAGACATGGCCTCATCTATTATTCTTTGAGCTAATACATTTTTCTGGTACTGAGGAATCATTTATTAGCATTCTCAAGGAAGTTGTCCAACAAATTTAAAAAATTGGGGAAATCACATGAACCCCATAAACAATGCAAGTTGTCCTGTCACATATAAAGAAAAAAATATGATACGAAGACCAACGATGCCTTTTTTGGGAGCAGCAACAGTCCATGTGATTTTATTTTAAGCAGATAGGTAAGACTGAATTAAAAATAATACTTGGAGTTGTACTATGTAATTATTATTACTTTCACTTAAAAGACAATTAGATTGAATCTTAAATATTTTAAGTTATCGGGTACATTGATGGAGCTTGTAATCATATTCAGACAAGTCTTCAAACTTCTCCTGTGCTGTACCCTTTAAGATTCAATTGTGTTTGTGTGGGTGAATACAATGTTTTATTCCCCCTGGAATTTTTAATGCATGGCACTTCCAAAAAGAAGATATTCTTATTTATTCTGAGTTATGCAGTCATATTCAAAGCTAAAGTTTTTATCAAAAATAGCTTTATTGCTAGAAAGTGTCCCTTCTGAACATTATATAGAGAAATAACAACATTAGTTTATCTTAATAAACAATCATAGAAAATACAGTTTATCAGCATCAGTTTAATTACCATCAGTTTAACTACACACATACACAAATGGTTACCAAATGTAATTTTTTAACAAAGAATAAAAGATTAAAACACAAAGATTGAGAAGAAACTCTCAGATTTTTTCATTAATACATAGCTCATTTAGTTTTTCAAGTGCAATTTCATGTAAACAGCCGGCTTAAGCAATTTTAGTGTTAACTCACTTCAAGAAGCTACTAAAGAATAAACCAGAATCAATTTCAGGGCAGAAAAGGTCTTCCATGCCTTGTGATAGAAAGCATGATATTTTGTTTACTAAGCATATTCTACATTTCTGAAGTTATGAGAATTTACGCTGTACTAGAAACACCTTTAGGATTTTTTCCATGACCCAAATAAGATTTTTGATGTCTATGAAAAATTATAGTTTTCCTACTTTACTTTCAAGTATTAATTCCCTGGTTCATTTCTGAAATTTACTTTACTATTCTAGGTTGGATGAGGGCTCCAAGTCCTTACTGATTTGAAGATATTTGCACATTGTCTTGTTTGAATGACAAGATAGAGTACAATGCAATAGTAAGGGACTGCCATTTGAAGTGATAGGAAAATAATGGCCTGGTTTATTCCAAAGTACAGATTATTAACAAATCCAAAATAATTGTAATTGACTCACTATAAATACTATAATTAAGTAATTCTTAATGGCAAAAATCTTTCTTTTGCTCGTCCCTAGGAATACATATACATAGAATCAGGTTAGGACTAACATGTTAATGAATAAATAAAATTGCCAAGTAATTTTTCTTTCAAATTGGTAGTACAAAATACTCAGAATACCCAGAAGTGAATTTACCACAGTGTAAGATATTATTAATTGTAGACAAATGTTAACTTAAAGGATTCTATTACTCATGTGCTGTTCAATTCTGTAATAAACGTATTAAGGAGAGAATCTAACAATGGATTCACATGAATGCATATTTTTCTAATATTTAAATTTTAATCAATTAAATCCACTGTGCTCGTCCACTTCAACTTCACCTCCATTATACTTTTTTATTAGAGTTGGTATAAGCTTTAAGGAATCTCTCTAAGGAAAACTAAGTTGGAAAAGCAATTTGTTAGTTTTGAAGACAAGTTTATTTGATTCACAGTTGTTTTCTAATAATGAAACTGTCCTGATGGCTGAAAGTTTCCCCGGAAAAGTTATCACTCTCTGCTTCAACGTATATCGCATGTATAGCAACACAGAAGTTCTAGTCGAACTGTAAGTCAATGAACCAAGTGAGCATATCTTATAGCTCCATCTCCAAATGGAAAGCTATATGAGCAGTGATGTAGAAATTAGACTTAGAAATTCAGAGAAAGAAAGCTAGTTTGCTGGAAATCTCATCCTTTCATCAGACTAAAAAATTCAAGCAGTAATGTATTTTATTATAGTATATAGTGAAATCATAGGTTCCATTTTGTCATGAATATACTTAACAACATGTTGTAGAATCATAAATATATTATGCAAACTTATTTTAATTTATCTTTGTATGAAGCTAATAAGAATGAGCCAAAATAAGACAGTCTCCTTTATGTGATGGATGTCAGATAGTTTGTCCCAGCAAAGTGGAAACTGACTAATTTAATAACAAAATCATAAATTCAAATGTGGGAAAGAAGTAATGAATAGGCTTTTGCTGGGGAACTGAACCTAGGTCCTCATATATGCTAGTAGAGCACTTTGCCATAGAGCTACAACCCCAGGTGATGAATAGGCTTTTTAATTGTTTGATAATACAACAAATAAAAGATGAATAAGCTTTATCTGTAGTCAACAGTCTATCATGGACATTGAGTGTTATTAATCAGATAGATCTCCAATGAAATGTTCATAAAGGCAAAGCAAAATGAAACACAAAGAAATTCCTGTATGCAATGATTATGTCTCTTTGATGCAATGTTTTCAGGGTATACATTCATCCAAATTTATTCCAGTTGTATTCTATTAAACATATACAGATATCTGCATATGGATGTTAACTCAACAGATCTACTTTAAAAAGAAACTGCTGAAAATGCGACATACAAACATTGAGGATTATTTAAAATTGTAAGTATTTCAATTTCTTCTAAATAATAAAGTATATAAATATGCACATATAACTCATAACAAAACTAAATGACAGTGAACTGGTTAATGAGTTATATGAACTAAAAATATATTTATCATTTATCACTGCTCAAGAACATTAAAAAGCCCTGAAATTTTATATGAAAATTGTTTTTATATATATACATGTATTATTACCATTAATCATAATACACGCAGCCATGCATGATTTTATTACCTAATTTTGATGTTAGGTAATTTTGTTCTGCATATGTCACAGTATACATACATGAAACTAGGTGGTAAATTTTTTTAGTTTATTAGGCTATTCATGGTATAGTCTATTGTTTCACAGTCCATGTACAAAACAACATGAGACTGAATCAAGCATGAGTGAAATTGATGCAATCAACACTCAGCGACAAGATATAATAGATTTGTCAGTTTAATATGGCATAATGTTTTATAGTAAGCTATGTATGCGTTTGTACATATATAATCTATATTTATGTGTGTATGCATATAGAAACAGACTTCACTGTAAATCAGTGATAAAATATGTAGTATCTTAAATATATATATATATATAAATTATATAGTCACTTGTTAGTATTGTCAATTATTATGCCCAGTATATTATTTTATGGCTATGTTTTTATATGACTGGAATCACAGTAGATTTGTTTGTACCACACCAGCATCATCCTAAAGAGATGTCTAATCAATTTTGCTATGGCTACTATGGCTACACCGTTAGCAAGAGATAAGAATTGTTCAGTTCCATTATAATCTTATGGGACCTTTATAACACAGTGATATATCATTGACTGAAATGCTTATGAGGCACATGATTCTATACATAATACATAATATTACACAATTATTATAGTGTGGTCAGATGGGCCCCACTTATGACTCATGTAATTATGGTTGGGGCCGAGTCTGATGTTCATGATTGGTTTGTTGTCTGGCGCTGGGATTTGTGGTGTCAGTGTGTCACCCACCCATGGTTGGAGCCCAATATACAGTGTAAGGATGAAAAGAAGGCACATTTTTCTCTCTACCCCTTCATGCCTTGCAGTTTGTGGTGGCCATGAATTGTGGCCCTGCCATGCCACGCTGCTTTGTAGCCAATGGAGTATGGACTGAAACTCCCAAGAACTGTAAAAAATAAACCTTTTCTTTCCTAATTTTGGGCATCAGGTATTTTGTTTCAGCACTGAGAGAAAAGTAACTAAGACAGAATTTGGTAAAAGTGGAGTGGAGTCATTGCTGTGATTATACCTGACCATGTGGTTTGAGAACCTTTGGGAATGGCTTGTGGAAAGAGCTTGGAAAGCTTTGGAGATGTTGCCTGAAAGAGTGGCACTGGAACAGCTTAGGCTGTTCTGTAGCGGATACCTGGTCAGAGCTCAGAATACCAGAAGGCTGATAAAAAGCCTGCTGGTAAAGAACAGGCTCAGGAGGTTTTTGCTGAGAAGAAGGACTGCATTGGTTGTTGGACTCCACATGATGTGTGTAATGACTTGGCAGAAAGTTTATCTGCATTTTGCTCATGCCCAGAGACTTTGCCTGAAATTGAGATTTAGGGCAACAGATTGATTAATATGGCAAAGGAAATTCCAAGGCAGTCAAAAGTTGAGGCGGTGACATGGCTATCGTTGGGGGCTTTTAGCCAGATTTATGTTGTGAGTCAAGAGCAAAGAGCCCAACATGGTGATTTAAAACATTCTGAGTTTGACCAGAAAGCTGTAGACTGTAAAGACAGAGCTGGGACCTTGATTGCTGAGAAGGAACAAAGAAATAAAAAGATGGCCTGGGGGCATTCTGATAAGCAGTGTGTCTCTACCTTTTGCAACCTCAAAAAGACAAAAGTGAAAGAGTTTGCTCAAAGGAGAAAGTCACAGAGTGCCATGTTCCAGAGTGGTGATGGAGGCCACAGGAGATTCCAAAATAGCAGTGTCTGCACCAGATTCCAGAATGGTGGTGGCATAGTCAAGGTTTTCCTTGCAGTCAGGTTCAGAGAGCTCATCAATCTAGGCACTCAATCCCTATAGCCAAGAGAAAGAAAAGCCTGGCTACTGCTTCAGCTGGCAGTGGACCTTGGCAGCATTCACACAACACTAATTTTAAATACAAAGAAAATGCACAAGTTCTGATATTAAGGCAGCTGACACTCCAACTGTAGAGGGCCTAGGAGGCCAGAGTGTACCTCTTAGAGGGCAATATGTAAAGATGCAAGGGTAAAGCCAAGAGTACAGTGGAGAACTCAGAAGCTTAAAAAAGCCATGAACATGGATCATCCAAGGAAAGCTGCAAAAACCAAGCAGAATGGACTTAAGAGTGAATCTGTGGGAAATGGAGTCCGTGAAAGTGCCACAGGGGTGAAATTAGTCAAGTCTTTTGGAGCTTGCAACCAGAGTGCTTCAGATGCCAAGTGTGAAACTTCAGGACTTCATGTTCACCCTGCTGGATTTTGAACTTGCTATGGTTCCAATGCTTAGTATTCCCCTGTGTGTAACTTTTGGAATGGTAATGTTTATCTTGTGCCTTTACATTTTGGAAGTGTTTACCTTGTTTTCATTTGTACTGGGGTTACAATTAAGAGTTTTCCATAAATATCAGAGGAGACTTGGGACTTGGACTTTTCAGCAATGCTAAAACTTAGGATTTTGGCAACTCTTAGAGATGGACTAAACATATTTTGTGTTGAGGTTTTACATTAGTCTTTGGTGGGCCAGGGGTGGGACATTATCGTGTAGTCAAATGGCCACCACTTAAGTCTCATGTAGTAATGGTCAGAGCTGAGTCTGGTGCTCATGATTGGTTTGTTGTCTGGTGCTGGGATTGGTGGTGTCAGTGTGTCATCCGCCCAGGGGTGGAGCCAATATACAGTGTAAAGGCGAAAAGAAAGTGCATTTTTCTCTCTGCCAGTTTGAGCCCTGCTGCCTGTGGCAGCAATGAATGGTGGTCCTGCCATGCCACACTACCCTGGAGTCAACTGAGTATGAAACCCCCAAGAACTGTAAGAGATAAACCTTTCCTTCCTTAATGTTTGGCATCAGATATTTTGTCTCAGCAATGAGAGAAAAGTAACTAAGACACACAATCATCCTGAAGGCAATAAAAGAAAAATTAGAGATTTATGTAAGATAGAATATGCTTTTATTTCTTATAATTGGGATTAAAATTTGGGTTAAATTTTTGTGAATTAATAGGATTTGTGTTGGTGAAAAAGGATTGGAAAGTAAAATTTAGGCAATGGCAAAATGTTAATGTTAAGATCAAAGTCGGTTCTGCAGAGGAAGAAATTTAATTAGAGGAAATGATTTGGCTAAACAAAGAGCATGCATGACATATGCAATATTAAGTAATTTGGTCTAAAATGGTTCATATTATGCCTTTTAGACTGTATAGAACCAAAAAGTAGAGTGAATGAATTTTACGCTATTTTTTTCTACTTCGAAAATCCCCATGTCTGAATGACAGTCTGATATGAATATGAAAGAGAGAATGCCTGTTTCAAATGACTGATTATACTGGATTAATTTCAAGGTCACTTTCCTCCTTTGGATTCTATCATTGAAATTTACTTATGTAAATGACATATGAAACTGAATAAGATGTTTTAATTTCTGTTGTCATTATTATACAAGGCAAAACATTTGTTTAATAATTTATTCATAAATATTGAATTTACACTGACTATTTGAATATCCTAACACAAATAATTTTCATAATACGTGAAGAACTAAAGTTAAACTCAGGTTTTCAGTGCACTGTATTGTCATTCACAGTTTAGATCCCTGCGACTTGATGAATTACAATATTTATGTTTGCCCTGGTAGTCTAGTCAATCTATATTCAAAGAGAGAAGTTGAGAAAAGAGTTTCAATCCATCATTAGTCAGAAGCCTTAAATCACTAAGCAAAACCAGTTTAAGAGCACATTGTTTAGGTTCCAGATGTGATTGATCTTTCATGATGCTCCGTCTGCCAGAAATGATGAAAAGAAGGAAATCATAGGAACTGCAGAAGCTGGACTCCATGTTGAACCACTTAAAGATGCAATCCCTATTGAATCAGTAAGATGTTTGCTTAAAAATAATCAAGTGTTTAATCATATTTGTATCTCAATAATGATTCACCTATTCAATAAAACCAGCCGCCATTTTTGTTCAGATTATGAAATTTGGATAATCTTCATCAGCATTTTCTAACTTTTATGTTTTATTGCTAAATGAGAATAATTCCTACAAATTTTAATATTGTCTTGCTTCTTAATATAGTGTTATAATTGGATACATGAATAAGCAAAAGTTATCAAACTTTAGTTAAAATAGTCACTAAATGGGAGGCCGCAACCAGAAGCAAGCCAGCCCGCCTCCCTGGTGAGTCTGCATGGCCTCCACCGCACAGAACCCAGGGGGAGAACTATGTACCTTCTGCGAACCCTCCATGTTGGGGTGAGAGGCCACAACCAGAAGCAAGTCAGCCCGCCTCCCTGGTGAGTCTGCACGACCTCCACTATGCAGAGCCCAGGGGGAGAACTATGTGCCTTCTGTGAACCCTCCATGTTGGGGAGAGAGGCCGCAACCAGAAGCAAGCCAGCCTGCCTTCCTGGTGAGTCTGGGCGACCATGCGTACCCCAGGAGGAGAGAAAGAGTAGTGTCCCATAGGCCTGCCAGCGTGTGGGCTATGAATCAAGGACCTCTCCCTCCCCCCCCAGCATCCTGCTTGCCTGGAGGACCTGCTGGGTTCATGACAACTGGGTTACAAATACTTGTATTGCTGGATTGTTTTGCAGGCCTGGTGCCCACAGTTTCAGCATTTCTTGGGTAGATGACATTTTCTAATGTGGCAAATAGGTGGGATTGTCCTCTGTCTTGTCTTTGAGCCCCAATATTATTGTCATTGGTTTGCTTAATTTTGTTTATTTTTTGTTTCCTTTTTTTTATTTCACATCCTGTTTTTATTGGTTTTATGGTGTTTTGTTTTTGGTTTGTTTTTGCTATGCCTGATGGAATGGTCAACTATTCTGAAAGTATCAAGATAAAATATAGTAGCTATTGTTTTCATAGTATCTCTGTTTGAAGTTCTATGCCAGTTCTACTGCTTTGTTTTGATTGTTCTGTTATCTTTTGCTGCATTTCACTATCTTTGAAATAAAATTTAAAAAAATAGTCACTAAAAGATAATTCAGAGGCCTCGATAAGGAGGCTAATAGTCTCATAACCCATTATCATGTATGCTGCCCTGTATTTGTCTGTATGTTTAGTTATCATTTGTTTTCATATTTGCTCAAGGCCAGAGACATTCATGTTTACTTTCCAAAGTCAAGACATTTTATTTGTTTCAACTTAGCTCATTTTCTGTTGTTTTCTATTTGAGGCTGCATGATTTATAAAGAAAAGAGCTTAATTTAACCTCATGATTACAAAAATTTGTAATTCCAAGACTTGGCAAATTCATCTGGCAATTTATAAACATAGAAGCACATTTTCCTCATGATTGTTCAAATTGTAAAGTCCAAGGGTACAGCCTTGGCATGTAGTGAGGGTGTCATAACATGGCAGAAGATGAAGGACACTTGAACACTCACAGACAGGTCAGAACATGAGAGACAGCTTCACTATAAAACCATCTATTCCCAAGATTCAATACCCACTCCCATGAAATAGGCATCAGTTACCTTTAATAATCTAATCACCTATTAAATGCTTAACTTTCCAATGCCACCAAAATGCCAGTGAAATTTTAACATGAGTTTCATAGGACACGAACATATTCAAGCCATAGCTGACTCCTTCCTTCTTTATCACAGCTACTTATACTATCTAACTTCACATAGTAAAGACTAACTGTTGTGCTTAACTAGTACATGCCATTGTTTACAATTACTTCTACATAACACTAATTTAATGATTTGGAAGTTTAACATATTAGTAATTTTTGCATGATCACAAAGAGCTGTTCTGACTGTAAAATGCATATACAAATGACACCTCACTTAGCTGTGTATTTGTTTGGTCTGTGGATAACTGAAAGAAAAAATAGTCACAAATAAATACTGCCAAAAGAAAAAAGGAAAAAGCCTAATTTCTTCCAGTAAACAAGCATCTAATTTTAGAAAACACCATGTGGAATGACCATTATATAAACATAGTTCTGAAAAGAAAACCTTTTTAAATATACAAGTTTTGAAATTAATTTCTTCTACCTTATGATATTAAACATACAATAGGATTTCTATAATTTAATTAAAATCGTTCAAAGTAGCAAAATATTCTTACTGTACTAATAATTGTTTTCAGTGTTATGAATAACTAATTGACTATTCTTCACTTTTTCTTCTTAATAAAACTTAGTAAATAAATTATTTATTAAACTTTTAATACTCTGGTTCTGCCACATGGGAAGTTTAATATCAACAAAAATTTTAATTCATGCAAAATGAATAGTCTGTATTTCTCTTTTATGAATATACCATATCTACAAATGTTTCATTTTTCCCTAAATCTCTGCTCTTCTCAGTTACATGACCTTAAGAAGCCAGGTGCAAAACGATGTAATGATATGCAGTCTATGTAACATACCTTTATTAACCGTGTCCACCATGTATTTACACAGATATTAATGTGCTGATTAATGTGCATTATTAAATCCTCCATCTATTTAAAAAGAATTTATTTTTGTCTCATTATCAACCTATTACAAATGTGAGCAACTCTTGAATTTTATTTTATATTCACAGATTGTCAGTAAAATTTATTTTACTGTCTATGCCAAAATTAGCATGCTAAATTTCCTAAAAGGAAGAGACATTTGCATGTTGCAAAATACAGATATTGAGAAATAGTAAATTTGTTCCAAAAATCTGTATGTTAAATTTGCCATACCCGATTCAACTTATTGGAACTATTTTGGATAAAGTCACAGCAAACTTAAGCATTTAAAAAATTCCAATAAATTAAGGCATAGATATGGAAAATATGATCTTATAAACAAACCGTATCTGTAATAATGTGTATTACTTGATTGTCAATCTGCTGGTGAGATTTATGTATCCTCTTTGCACTTATCTGTTATTTGTGGGTATATGTGCTTTGAAAGAATTCTTTCTTCTTTTCTATCAAATAAAGGTTTAGTGTCCCATGAATAAAATTTACTTTCATAAAAATGAATCAAGAATCTTAATTCTGAATCTATAGAATAAAGAAAAATGAGAAAAATGTAACTTATATCAGTTTCATTTTCTCAGTTGTGCTCTTACTTAACCACTTTCATAGAAAATAAATTTTATTATTGTAAAGTATTCCAGAATATACACATTATACATATTTATACAATTTTGATAAATTCATTAAAAGTATGAATTTATATTGCTTTTTCTTTCTTACAAAATATGCTTATTTGGGCCTGAATTTTATGTAGGATTACTATAAATCTCTACCATGTCAAGCAAGTAAAGAACACTATAAAACTATTGATTCTTTAGGTAGTAAGAAATTTAGCATTGCCTAAGAAGAGATATCTTTGGCCTTGGCTAAACTTTAAAAAACCCTAGAATGTCCCAAGAGACTAGAGCATATCTTGTTATTCATTCTCAATTTCTCGAATTATTTATTCCAGAAAATCTATGCCTCTCATTATCAGACAGTGGTGGGGGGAGTGAATTGAATATAGAGCTCAACAAAGTGAGGAATCTGTTAGGTGAAGGCAATGAAACCTCAGAAAAACCGAATTTCAAGTGAGCTTTCTGGGTTGGCATGGCTCTGTGCCTTGTCACCTAGTGTGTTTGAGAGGTGGTAACAGATTCTGTAACTTCACAGGTAGAAGGCAGAAAGCTCCCTGTTTGGACTTTCCAGATTATGCTGTATGTGTTTCTTCTTTTGGTTGGTTTTAATTTGTATTTTGTTTTCTATGCAGTAAACTTAACTGTAAGAATAACAGGCTTCAGTTAGTTCTGTCAGAATTTCCAGGAAACTGCCAAACCTGAAGGTGTTTTTAGGAAAACCTCAAATTTATCATGGGCTTTGGAAAGCTTGGGCAGATTTGGCACCAGGACAGAAGTTTGGTTAACTCTGGGTACACAACAAGTTAAACACTTATAAAGCAGTTCTTTTAATTTAAGATACATGATGATGAAACCCTGCATAAACAAAGTATGAAGTTTTCCATTTATATGTAACAAATTGGTAGCTACTGAATTGCAAGAAACTGAGTATCTTAAATTGATTGATCTCTAAAATAATATAGTTGGGTTTCCTTTGTTGAAAATATTTTTACATGTTAAAAATACAGTTTTAAAAATTATGTCGGAGAACTTGATTTGCAAAACATTTGTTTCAAAATGTGTGAGTAAAAGTTTTGATTATGATAATTTTGTTTTTAAAATCTTATTTGTGTAGTGAATGCATGGTCAGGTTGTTTTCATATCTGATCCACTAGCTTATTATTTATCATGATCCACTGACAGTCATAGCCCTGTGAGACTCCTTAACATACTCTTAATAATGAGATTCAGTGATGACCAACAAATCTAATGATACCAAAATAATTATATTGATTTCTAAATTGTTACATGTTAATAGGCATAGAAAATAAAAAAATTAAATGAAATTCAGTAATTCATAAATGACCACAACTTTATAAAAATATTAGAGAAATATCACAAATTACTCTGAAGTAACTGTACTCTAAAAGATCCATGGAAAAATAGCATTGCAAACTCTGCTCTCTTGGCAATGATTTTAAGAAATTTAAGACACAATTTTGAAACACAAGAAAATACAAAAATCTTTCATTCTTTTTTACTTCAATATTAGACTTCAATCTCCCATACTCTCCCAATAGGTAAAACAAAAAAATCTTTATTCTATGAGATCTTGGAATAATGTGATAAATGACCATTCCTTTAAATACTAATAGATCATCTTTTCTCTTGAAGCAATATGAAATACATATTTAAAAAACATTGTGTTTTTTGTTTTTTAGAACTTTTTAAAAGGATATCTAGTGTTTTAATAGATCAGGATAAAAGTAATATTTCATATTATATATTGTCTTCAACAAACACAATAACCTTATTAATTGTATTAGTTGAAGCAAAAATAATTTTGTATGTTTTAAGAGATTTTTATATGTTATAAGAGATTTGAAAAGCAACCATAAGAACAGATTTGAAAATAGGAAGCCAAAGTAGTAAAAGATATTTTTTTCCAAAATGTTTGCAAAAATTTTAAGTAATATTTCTAGGTCAAGTTTTCTTTGGGGAAAGTCTTATAGTTTGGAGACAGCCACTAATTTCACAGGAAAGATAATTTTCCTTTCTTATAAATTTGGGAATGTATAAAGTTTGATGTTTGACTCTGATAAAACACTCTCACCTATTTGAATATGGATTTATGTTTAAAAGTGATTTTAGTCTACTCACTTTAATTCCCATTATATTTAATGTTTCTGAGTCATTTATCCTAGACACACTGTCACTGCTAGTGTTTTATCTAATCAGCGTTCGAGACAACACCTACATTTGCAGATAGTTTTTATGATAATCAGCTAGTATAATAAAACATAATTTTTCTTAGCATTTTTCAATCATAATTGACCTTATTTTTATTTTTACCTTCACCTAACAGAAAAAAGGTCAACATTTATATTTAGAAATCTGTCCAAAGAAAAGATTAGGATAAAAAACACTCAAAGAATCAGAAATTAATAATCATTTCATCATAAAAATAGTAGGTACTAATATATATGCAACTGAAATTAATAGAGAACATTTAGTATGATTAGAGTTCCAATAAGCAGAATAATTGTACTGAGATATTGTTCTTCAAAAAAGAGATTTGCAAAACTTCTTCCACATTTTCCAGAAACTGCTTTGAGCTACCATTCAGTAGGCAATATCTGCATATTTTATGTGGGAAAATGTTTAGCATTTTTTAAAATTATGAATTAACACAGTTTAGAGGGGAAAGAAACATACATAAAAATTAAATGAACCTCAAAGCCCTCGTTACCACTATAACATTGCCATAGACTTCTTGTTAATAGCTTTCATGTTTATAAACTTCCTTAAAATTGAATTTTATGTCCACATGAGGTCAGAAAAAATAATGACTGTCTAAGAGAGAACCTCCATTATTTTTGGGCTTCCTGACATTATTTTCCCTTTACATTAGTACACATTATTCTTGAAGAGAATTGATCTTCTTTCACTGAGAATAGTCTTGCAAGAAGGTTATCATCTAGTTCTTATGGTTAGAGCGCACCTCTAGCCTAGAAGTCTGGTAGGCTGGGTCCTTATTTTCACTCACTATTTCACATGACCCAGGGCTGGCATGTGATTAATTGACAATGCATAATGGAGCCATTTCCATGGCCACCAGAGTTGACAAGGTGATGGCAGCAGCAGATACCTAGAGGTTAGGAGAACTTGGCAGTCGTTCCTTGTGCAGATGGTAGTTCTGTAGCAGGTTTCTACTTCTTAGCTTTTAAGAGCTTTCTTAATTTTGACTTGGATTCCACACTGTATCTGAATATTTCTTGTTCCATCTCCTGTTTCATATTTGGAAAACCTATTTTATGAAATCTATGCTAGTTTACAAGTGTACCTCTTTGCTATATTCAAGTTGCTGTTCTGTGAAACTGGTAATTACCTATGATATATTATTACATCATAGTTTGGACACAAATTGTAAATATACTTAAAATTATTCCACTTGATCCATTGATCATAAAACCAGGTGTCATGGTTGATATTTTGTATCAACTTGAGAAGTTTAGAAGTTTAACTAAGAGACTTGGCAGGGAGCCAGGGTTCTTATTTTGTAAATATCCTCATCCTGCTCAAGAGGAGGGCAAAGAGATTTTGCAAGTGCTACATCTGCCCTGGGGAGTGGGGGATGGGCTGTATACACTACAAGGGAGGAGAAGAGGACTGTTTTTCCTCCCCTTTTGCTCTGGCTGCTGCCTTGAAGTGTTGCCCCAGTGCCATGCCACCTGGCCTTGGAACCAGGTGATTATGGACTAAAACCTCCACAAACAGTGAGCTAAATAAACCTTCCCTTCCTTCATTGTGGGTGTCAGGTATTTCATCCCAGCAATGAGAGAAAAGTAAAAGTAACTAAGATATCAAGTTTAAGAAAGAACAAATGTTTCTCTTCTCTTTTACAGATAAACAAGTATTCAGTGAGAATAAGCAATCTCTAAATATTGACCATAATAAATAGAAACCTCTACAAGTGCCATAATTTTAAACAGAGTTATAAGTTCTATATTTAGTGCTATTCATTGTACAGCATACTGTCTCCTAAATAAATGTGCAGTAAAAACAAATGAGTTCTTAGGCACTTTTCTTAGACTATGTATTTACGATTAGAACAGGATCATTTGAAGAAACCTATAACAGTATGTTATCAGGATTTTATTATTTGGTATAGAGGATCCAACCTAGATGTGCTCTACCTGGAGGTGCTACATTTCCAGTCATTTATTTATATTTTACTTTTTATTCTGAGACTGGTGCTCACTAAATTGCCTAGGCTGACCATGAACTTGCAATCCTATAGTCTCATCTCTCACATAGGTGGAAGCACAGGTGTGTGCTACTATGTCAAGTGCGGTCTCTTATATTTTAAAGGGCCTTATGTAAATTTAACCGGTGTCTGAGAATCTCTTTCTATCTCTTTTACCAAGAAACATTCTTTTGTTAAATATTAGAGATCCAAGTACCCAGTTATATGATTCTTAATCTTCCTCCTCCCCACAGGTGATGTGCAGGTGAAAGACCCTAATCACTGTGTCAGTAGTACAACAGCTGAATATTAATGGAGGACAGCTGACACAAGGGAATGTTCACGTGCATTTTTAAATTTTAACAATTGGCACATATTTGCATGCTCTGAACTAATATTTTTTCAGAATGTTTTAACAATGTGTTTTCAAGGAGCCTTTCTTTATAAATGGTCACCAACAGATATAAGGAGAAATGAAGGGTGTGAAAGTATAAATGTAGGTCAGAATTATATTTGAATTTAAAAGGTCAATTATTCAGCTGATATTTCTATTTGAATAAGCTTACACAGGAAAATATAGAGATAAGTTGAATTTATGGTGATGAGCAATGGGGCAGCAGGGTCAGGAGGAGCACAGCGATCCATGGTGAGGAGCGCCAACAGGTCCCAAAGGCTAATGGACCCAAAGCAGCTGATAGCATTATGCATCCAGCGCTGTGTTCATAAGACCTTGCAGACTGTGTGAAAGGTGACTACAAACTGAAAGGAATTCCAAGTAGAGAGGCATTTGAACTCAAAGATTAGTTAGTAAATTCTAGAAGAAAAGAACAGTTAAAAATCAGAATATTTTTGTTTTGAAGAGTCTACACTCTTGTCATATTGTGTTGTTCCTAGTCATATTGTGTTGTGCATGGTCATATTGTGTTTTTCATAATATTTGCTCTGATGTGGTTTGTTGTTTTTCTCTCTAAAATATGGACAACTTGGATCCTTCTTGACCAAACCAGTGTACAAAATGATAGACTTATTTGAACTTCACACAATGACATTCAGACAGAACAGAATTCTGCTGTGGGTGAGGATGATGAACACTTACAACAGACAAAACAGAAAAACCTAATATTTCCTCTGCCTGAGTCATACATTCCCACATTCTAAACAACCCTGTATTCTCTTTCCTGGGCTGAACTTAGCCTTTTTATACTATGCTTGCCCACTGCTATTATGATGTGCAAACAGCAGGTCACTGGCAAAAATGGAGGAAAATGGTCAGAGTAACCAGGTCACATCAACTGAGAGCAATACCAAGGTAACATAAAGCATCTGTACAGAGCTGCACCATCTTTGACCTGGGTAAGTCCTTAAAAACAATATGATGCTGATCTCTTTGCTTTTACCCTGTGATGTGACCTAGAGCCAAGAAAGGACTTTCTGGACAGACCCAGGCTCCAGGTGGCATCACTCTGGGGTACTCAGCCTAGCTCCCCGGGACCAGGAGGCCTCGGCCCCGCCACCCAGTTAAGGTGGAGGCTCCACCCACACACCCCGGGAGACCGCCCTCCCTTGCAGCGTGCAGGGTCCAGCTCAACCGGGTCCTGCGATTCAGCATGAACCAGGAATGGCACAATCCTCAGGGGAATGCCCGGCCAGCCTAGCAGGACACAGAGGTATGCAGCCCAGCCCAGATCAGCCCGGGACCCCAGAGCTGCTCACCAGGGACTGACCAACATAGCTGCAGGGACTGGGAGAGCTTGCGCTCCCTGCACCGAGGCGCCGATCGTGAACAAGCTCCATATTTCAGTGGAGTCGCTTGTGCGTGCACCATCCCAGAGCTCACTGACCCCACCCCAGCAGGGTTTCTCCTGGTACTGTAGGCCCGGGACTTGCCCAGGTTTGCGCTGGCAAAGTGGTTGTTGTTCTGAACTTGCAGACAGTCCCAGGCTCTGGGTGGCGTCAATCTGGGGTACTCAGCCTAGCTGCCCGGGACCAGAAGGCCTCGGCCCCCCACCCAGTTAAGGCAGAGGCTCCACCCGCATGCCCCAGGAGGCCGCCCTCCCTTGCTGCACAGAGGACCCAGCTCGACAGGGTCCCATGATTCAGCACTATCCAAGAATTGGCGTGACCCTCAGGGGAATGCGTGGTCAGCCTTGCAGGACACAGGGCCATATAGGTTCTAGAAGAAAATGACAAAACGAAAGACCAAGAGGCAGTCTCTGTCCCCCAGCCCACAAAGAACAAACCCAGGAGACACTGAAATGGAAGACAGTGGGTGTCACACAAAGGGACTTTCTGAAATGATAGAAAATGCAATAAAGAAACAGCTTGATGAAACTATAGAGAAACTCAAATCAGAAATATTCTCTCAGCTAAAAAATGAAATGCAAATCATTATGAAAGAAATGTGTGCATCTAAAGAAGAGCAAGATAAAAAAATAGAAGAACTTAAGAAAATGATCAAAACCCTGAATGAACAATATAAGACACAAACAGAATGCATGAAACAGATGCAAAGGGAAATGCAGGAAATGAAAAACTCCATAGAAAGTTTGAAAAACCGCTTAAATGAAGCTGAAGATAGAATCTCAGATCTTGAAGACAGCATGGGAGATCAGGGCCACGAAAGAAAAGATC